>CABEGB010001029.1:0-122500 GCA_901521435.1 Crematogaster levior
AAATAAACAGGAATAAATATGATATAAAATTAAATGTTATGAGTAAGGTTTACAATTTTTTATAAATGGAGCTATAATGTAAAAATTAAGTGCCTGTCTGTAGATTGTACTAGTCTTTTGTAATTTAATATAGGCCATTACCGTAATTAATATAAGCCATTTCCGTTTGGATAAAAATCACTCCTTATCTAAAATTTCAACAAGTGTAATAATTACACTTACGCACATAGTAGATACGATACGAGCACGAATAACGTATATACGGAGGGGTTTGTAATGATTTCTTGAAAATGATATTACGCAACATAACTTTAATATACATGGATAAATTCGTTAAAAAATAACCTTTAACTTGATAAAAACAAAAATTAAAAATTTTGAAAAAAAAGTTAAAGAGGTAAGATTTTTTGAAAAAAAAAAAGAAAAAAAAATTTGCGTTATTTTATAGTACTCATCAAGTCATTTAATACCACGTTTGAATTTTTTCTCTATCTCTAATAGTTTTAAAGATATTCGCCTTGAAAGATAAAAACCGTTTTTTTTCAAAGGGGTGTTTTACCCCTTAAAAATCAAAAGTAGCCCATATAAAAAAATACGTGTCTCTTAGATTTGTATATATAACAACATATTTAAAGGAGAATCAAATCGGTTCCGGACAGTTGTGACACTTCCCTTGTCAGTGTTGCACCCCAGGCGTGTCGTGAAGTGCGATTGGAACAATGTCAAACATTCATACACTCGATGTATTCAGTTAGACAAAATAAAAAATATTGTGATACAAACCACAGTGTGGATAAGAAGTTATTTGCGTTGACACGAACAATTACCGAACACAGAAAGAACTTATGTTACAACATGAATTTGACTGGGATAATGTTGAAATTTTAGATAAGGAGTGATTTTTATCCAAACGGAAATGGCTTATATTAATTACGGTAATGGCCTATATTAAATTACAAAAGACTAGTACAATCTACAGACAGGCACTTAATTTTTACATTATAGCTCCATTTATAAAAAATTGTAAACCTTACTCATAACATTTAATTTTATATCATATTTATTCCTGTTTATTTTTAATTTTATTTTTATTATTTATTTATTTATTTATTCATTTATTTATTAATTTATTATTTATTAATTTATTTTTATTTTATTATTTTATTTTTACTTTTACTTTTATATTTTTATCCTTTGACATAATTTGTTGAATTTTCTGTTGTATTAAGAAATCTACAGAATGTATATGAACAAAGATTTATTTAAAATTTAAGATATATTTATACTCTTAACACCTTTCTGTTTTTGCGAATATGATTTATGGTTTTTTTAATATTTTATAAACTTATTACACTTTTATTGGTTGTTCTCTCTAATGTCTTTTCGTTTCACTTGAACTTGTCAAGGATAGACATAATTATAATTGTATTTAATTTATAATGTATCTTATATTACCGGATGTGTTAAAATTAAAATTTGATTTGTTCACTTGTTCTTTTTGGTGAGTTAAACTATTCTTCTATTACTTAGAATTATTTCCCATTTTTTTATGAAACGATAATTTTTACAGTTTATGGTCTACCAATTCACGGACATTTGTGTGGCTTGTTGATTGGTTATTCCATAAGTCACTTTGAATTCCCAAAAAACATGTGACTTGAAATTTTCTTCCGTTTGTTAATTTTTTAAAGATGGCTTGAAGAGGAGCCAAAACATTCAAATCTAAACTGATGGAATCTCAATAGTATTCTTCTAATTTTATTAAAATACGCACCTACATCCGTGTTGATTTTTAATTTCTTATACCCAGTTGCTCTATATTTTTATATAAATAAATAAAAATCCTAATCTAGACATTCGAGACGAAGGTTCCAAGACTTTCCCTGAAATGGATTCCAAAGTCTTCGGAAAAGTTTCTAAACGCTTTCTGAAATATTAAATAATTCCAAAATCCTTGGAGGAAGAGATTACCAAATTATTATTTGATTCCAAAATCCTTAGAAGAAAAATTTGTTTTTCTTGAAATTTTAAATAATTCCAAAATGAGAGGAAACGTTACGAAACTTCTCCAGAAAATTTAAATAAGCATAGAATTAAAAAGAAGATTTTCAAACTTTTCGTCTCGTTTATTGAAGAGGAAAATAACCAAGCTTCACTATGCAATACGACACATTCCTACTTAAGAGAGTCAAAAAGAAAAACTCCTCAATTTTTTGGGAAGAAATGAAAATTTTAAACGAATATCTACAAAAAATAGTTAATCAATAATAAATTATAATTAATCAATTAATTAAATATTAAATAATCGTATTAATAATTAATAATTATATAATCAAGATAATACCATTATTGTTGTACTATATTATTGTTGAAGGAATAATAACAAGAATACAATTCTACATATAACTCTGATATCAAAAATTTTTATCATATTAAATTATAATATTAAATAATTTATAATATTTATTATATTAAAAAGAAAAATACAAAATTTCAAATATTTTGGCGTCTACATAAGCTTAATCTCAAGATATGATCAAGAAAAATTTATGCCTAAACGTAAATTGAAACGTAAAGAAGAAGAAGAACAAACAGCATCAATTGATATTATAAACGATATTCCGCAAGATTGTTTTATGTTATCAGAGGAACCTAAAAGGGACAGACTTACAGAATTATTACGTTTAGAACATACCTACTCAAGAAAAGAAAAGTGTGATAAAACTTATAACTAATAGTTAGGACAGATTTTATGTTCCCGGAGAAAAACTAACAGCAGCTCATGTATTATACTAACACTATATTAACAACAGATGATTGATCCATACTCGACAATACAGATTCCCGCAAATTTATAAAAAAGAAATAAATAAGCAGGTAGAAGAAATATCACAAAATCTTCTCAGTCATCTTATAATACACCTATTTGGACCAAAAAGGGAAGATTCGAGAGGAAATAAACGTTGGAGAATGATTTTATTTATATATTCATAGGTTTTCAGATTCTAAATGATAAAACTATTGGCAATCCTTTACCAACATTGTCGATAATTTAAATCAATTAAATGGAGCGCAATACTTCTTAATATGTCTAGCTCTGGATTCTATCAAATATAAACGGATCCCGCAGATAATTATAAAACTGGATTTATAACTTCTTTCGGTCATTAATTCAACAAAAATGTCTTTTGGATTAAAGAATATTCTCGCTACCTTTCAACGATTAATGGATTTAGTAATAACGGGGGTTAGAAGGTGAAAAACTATTTGTTTATATGTATGATATAGTCATTTACTTCCTTTGTTGGAAGAATACGAAAGAAAATATAACTTATTGATAAAATGACTTGATAAAGCTAATCTAAAATTACATTAGTCCGATAAATGTGAATTTTAAAAATAGAAGAGCGATAATATATTGTGTTAAACATTTACAGTTATATCTGTACAAATAGAAATTCACTTTATATTACAGATCAAATCTTTACTTTGGTTTAAAAACACAAGACGCAAATATAACAATACTCCACTGGAGATTAAAATTTGCAGAATACAACGTAGTATCTAAAAAGAGTAAAACTAATGTAAATGTCGATGCCTGTCAAGAAATCCGGTAAATTTTGAGAAAATAAACTGTAATATAATTAACCATAAAAGGTTTTTGAATCCCAGCAATTTGCAAAACGCAAAAATAATTTAGTAAAGTATAAAAATATTGCATTCTTATCCACTAGTGAAAGACAATGAGAAGGCCGAAGGGAAGGCCAAAGTTTTGACCCAAATTACAGTGTGGCGGTCGGATCACACGCACCTGCACGCACGCAACCCGAACATCACAGCGAGAATATTAATTTATTTTCCGCAACGCGCTCGCGAGAGGCCGTGATAGTAGTACCACGGAACGCCGCTAGGCGGCGACTAAACTCGTAAATGAAATCCGCTACCGATAGGTATAAGTAGAGAGGCCAGTGAATCGATTGATACTCACTTATTGTGGGTCTGCGTGAGCTGTGGTTGTTGTGTTAGTCGTCGATGTTTCGTGACGAGATATTTTATTTTATTTTCATGATGTAGATCTTTGAATTTGATTGATGATTTGAAGCAGGTAAATTGAAGTTTTGAATAATGATAGGAGAAATCGAATGTTTCGGTTTTTGGTTCGTTAGACGAACAGTTGCTGTGTTGTAATTACTGCAATAGTACTATACATACTCAAGTTATTTGTATGAAAAAAATCCAAAACATAATAGATATGAAGATATATTAATTTATTAATATATATAATAATTACAAATAAAAAAGTAATAAATAACGTGTTCTAAAGTTAACCCTAGTACTTCTAGTAGGAAGAGTTTTTTTTTGTTTCGAAATTTAAATCGATTGGAGTCACTGCGTGTCAACTTAAATCTTTTATCATTTCGATTGAACACCGCGATAACAGAGATCCTACAACACTTGTTTTAAACAAAATAAAAATTTGATTTGAATAAATGAAACACACAAAAGTAATAATCTTATAAAATATATTCCAAGTTCCAACAAAATAAACATGAATTAAACTTTTAACACTAGTTATATGCTTATTGAAGAAACATAAATATTTAAAAACATATTTACATCATTTTTGATGATCGAATTTCGACCTGTTTGTATGAAATAAAAGAATTTTTATATCAAGATATACCTATTAATATAACTCAAAATATGCGAAAAAAAATAAAAATAATAATCTAAATTGAAACAAAGTGAAGAATAATCTCATAAAATATAAAATATATCATCAAAAGTTTTGAAACTTTGAATAATACATACCTACTTATTGGGAAAAAGCATTTAAAAATATTATTTTATCTACATTTTTTGGCGAAAGACAGTTTCTTTTGTCGTTGGTCAATTGGCCTGTTTTAGAAAATATCATCTCTGAAGAAACCGACGTTCCCGGAATATAGAAGTATTTCGTGGCTAATTCATATAATTCGGGAAAAACATTAGTTTGTGTTTCTTCCAGAACTCAAGTGAACTCTTCGATTGTGCTACATGAGGAAACTTTAAATATTGCCTTATTGCGAGTATTGCAGTTGTAGTTGGAGTAGTATAAGATTTAATTCGAGTCATTTTATTATCAAAGTAAGTCCATATATTTTCAGCATTTTGTGATGTTGATGTAGCAGATTCTAAAGTAGTTAGAGTTGACGAATTATATTTTTTATGTATCAAATAGGTAAGTTTAACCGAAATCCATTTTTAGGTGTTATTGGCATTTTCTTCTAATCCAAATGCTACTTTTTTAAATCTTGGATCTAAAAAAGTTGCTTTGGAAACTATTTTAATTTGTTCTAAACATCTAAGCCGGCGATTAACTTTTCGATAAACTCGTTTTCAACATCTCACCACAATCACTTTGAGTTTGTATATTTTTAAGGATGTGTTGTAACTTTTTATCAATGGTGTAATCAATGAGATGGTTGGGTATTTCTCGCCGGAAAGAACTGTAGTGTAATTAAGATTTCAACAAGTTTCAATATTGGGACACAATCTTTTAAAATCATACATTAAGAAGCATTTAAAAATTTAGGAGCTTTCGGGAGATTGGTTATGACCATCGAAAGGGCATCTTTAATTTGCAGAAGCCTTTCCATTATTATAAGAGAAGAGTTCCATCGTGTAACTCTTAACTACGTTGCTTAATTTTTAGTATTGGAAATTCCATTTGAAGTTGAATGTTTTTCAATTTTTCTATGGCAAGAAACACTGTTTGAAATGGCCAACCAGATTTCTACATTTCTTTAGAATTTTGGTAAGGAGGTAATTGGATGACACAGCCTCAGTTACACTTAAGTTTAAAGTGTGTGCCACATATGGATGGTGATATTTTTGCAAATGTTGACTTATTGATTTTTTAATATTTGCTCCATTGTTTAATACAATAGTTATTGTTTTATTGAAAATTTGCCATTTATTTAAAATGGTTGTCAATACACTTACAATATCTTTTACAGTGAGATCCACAAATTTTTTTGGTTACCAAAACATTAAAACACATTTTATCATCATGAATAAAATAACTAGTAACCGTTAATATATTCTTTAGCACTAGCAGATGTCTAGATGTCTGTTGCGATCGCAACATTTCCATCGGAATTCAGTTTTTTCTTCAACTCCGAAACTGATTCTGCATATAAATTTGGCAATATATTTACAGATAAATATTTTCTGCTTGGTAGAGTGTACAAAGGATTTAATTTGTTTGTATATTCCCGAAAACCTTCATTTCCAACTATAGATAATGGCTCATAATCAGATGTTATCATTTGGACTAATTTCATATCAATTTCTTTTTTATCTTAAGCTGATAGTTCATTACATTGGGTTCCAAATAATTTTAATTGTCGTGGACGTTTAGTTACGAAATTCGATTCATCACTATTAGCTTTTCTTTTTGAGGAAGCATTTTGTGACACAGCTACAGGATGTAGATACATTTTCAATAGAAGATGGAGGTATAGGATTATTTTCTTCCAAAGTTCTTTGAGGCTCATTCTCTTTTTCAGGTAAAGGATCGTCTTCTACTTTGTAGGAAAAAAACCGATTCAAAAATATTCAAAATAAAATGCTGCAAATTGTTATAAATATGTATTCTTTAATTTATACTTTAATTTATACTTTTAATATAGCGTTTTGAAATAAAGCAAGTTTAATCGAGAGCGATTAATGATGTCATTGACCAATCACAATCATTTCTCTGAAGAATAAATCTGTGATTGGCTGTGATTGGTCAATCACGTCAATCTCAGATCGATCAAACTTATTTTATTAAAAAATGTTATTTTAAATGTGTGGAAAATTATTTGATAATATAAGTGAATACGTATGAAATTATTTTGTCAGACTTCATGTTTTTTTTAATATAGCAAAAATTAATATTAGGCAAAATTCTCGAATAGCAAAATCTGGAAGTGAAAAACTCAATGTATGCAAAACATAACATTTAAGAGAGATGACTTCTAAGCTAATTTTATTTGGGAATTGTAACTCTAAAATTTTAAAATCAGTTTACATATGATATTTTTAAATTTCTTAAATTATTTCGAACATTTTTTAAATATAACTGGACTTGAAGGCGCTTTTAGTTAATAATTTTAAGATTGTATTTTTCATTATGGACTTACTCTTTTTTATAGGATATACTAACATTTCAGGTCTTGAAGGATCATTCTCGTAAAATTGTTTTAGATGAATTTGCTTAAGATGCTTTTTTAGATTTGTTGTGTTTGCATGATATGCAAGTTGTTTTTTGCATATAGAACAAAAAACATTTTTTTAATCTTTACCTTTAATATAATAATCCCATACGGTGAATTTCTTCGCTCTTGATTTCATATTTATTACTCGTAATTATATTGATTAAGACTTATAGCGGTTAAGTATAAATTTCACGTTACTATTGTTCCCAAAAGTAAAGCTTATATTATTAGTGTTGCCAGGCAGAGAAAGTTACATGGCACATGCACACAATTAGAATTAGACGTGTCGTTTGCTAGAATCAATGCGAGAGCCGCGAGAGCAAGAACGAGAACTGTCCTACAAAATATAAGGTTGTAAGTTGTTGTAACTCTTGGTTCATTTACGAACGGAGTCCGAGAACCGAAAAATATAAAGCTTGTTCTCGAGAACATCGAGAACTTTAAAGAACGGAATACTATTGATTCTTTGTACTTGAATACTTCCATCATTAGTTTTAAATTAAAGTAAGGATAATCGACATATAGGCTGCGTTTCGCGTTATTCGCTGCGAGTGCTGACGTCATACAAGTGTACTGTGGGTAACGTTCTGTTTTAACTTTACGGGCTTTTGGACTACTGCAAGATCATAAAACGGAACGTAATACAGTACGCTTTCATCTATATTTGTTGTGTTTACAATTAATTACAATTAACTTCGATATCACAATAATGGATAAAAATAAAACCATACTTGCATTAGCTACAAATTTATTAGTAAATGTTATAAATACAAGTAATTCAGATAGGGAAATTATAAGAAAATTAAACCAGCGAATTTGTGTGCCCAGAAGACGATGTAAAAATTATGTGGAGATATCATATCAGGAGATGCGGTAGCGTCTCCGGCCATGTTCAAATTTTGGATGCTACAAGTCTCTTATCCAGAACTATTAAAGTCGATTTTTTGGGGGTACAGAACTATTAAAATATAAAAAATTTTGAAATGCATGTAGCATATTCTGAAAGGTGGCATCGCCACGAGTAAGTTAAGCCCAAAAAAAAATCGTTCAAGCCGTTCTGGATATACAAACGGTCAAAAAGTGATGTTTTTCATGAAAAATTGTTCTCTGTCCGCAGTCATGTATGTACTTCTCTTCTCTCTTACCTTTTACTCACACCTCCCCCAACTTCCACTCACCCTCCCCTCTCCTCATTTCCCTTTCTCACCACGCCCCCTTCTTCCCCACCCCTCCCCCTCTCTATTTTTTCATTTTTTTCGCTTTTTTTATACTTTTTCATCATCTTTCACCCCCTCTCACTCTCTCACACCCTTTCTGGTGTATTTACCATTTATTAAAAATTTTTAAAAACCATCCTTTGAGGGTGAAATTTAATATCTCAAAAACAGTACATTGAAAAAATACGGTACTTGTGTCGTTAATTAACATTTCTTATGGGGTTTATTTACTGCTCAATAAAAATTTTCAAAAACCACCTCTTGGGGGTAAAAATTTAATATCTCGGGGGAGTTTAATATCTCGGAAACGGTGCATTGTAAAAATATGAGACATGTGCCGTTAATTAAGGTTTCTTATGGGGTCAATTTACCATTTATTAAAAATTTTCAAAAACCACCCCTTGGGTGTGAAATTTAAGATTTCGGAAACGGTGCATCGCAAAAATACGGAGCCTGTGTTATTAATTAAGGTTTTTTATGGGGTTAATTTACCATTTATTAAAAATTTTCAAAAATTATCCCTTGGGGGTGAGCCTGTGTTATTAATTGTTTTTTATGGGGTTAATTTACCATTTATTAAAAATCAAAAATTATCCCTTGGGGGTGAAATGTAATGTCTTGAAAACGGTGCATCGCAAAAATATGAGACATGTGCCGTTAATTTAGGTTTCTTACGGGGTCAATTTATCATTTATTAAAAATTTTCAAAACCCCCCCTTGGGGGTAAAATTTAATATCTCGGAAACGGTGCATCGCAAAAATACGGGATCTGTTTCGTTAATTAAGGTTTCTTATGGAGTTAATTTACCATTTATTAAAAATTTTCAAATACGCTAATGTAATAATAAAATTTAATTGAATTTACCGCTTAATCTCTCGTTTTAATGTAAATATTTAATAAAATATTCCATTTACTTACTATTTGTATAATAATTTATATAATAATAAAATTTATGTTAATTGAATTTATCGCTTAATCTTTCGTTCTAATGTAGATATTTAATAAAATATTCAATTTACTTACTAAGTAAAATTTATAACATTGTCCTTTAACTTCAAAAAATTCTAAGTTTTTAAATAAACCTAATAAATAAAATTGAAAGTGATAATAAATATTTTCTCAATTTTTGATCTCTCTATACTAAACGATAAGAAATTAATCTTAAACCATCTCATCCAAATAAAATTCTAAATAAATTAGGTCTAATGATTATTAATATTATAGATATAATCTTCAATATATAATCTTAAATAAAATATTAATATAAATACTAAAACTGTTAAAAATATATAATACCATGAATATTGATATTTCATTAAGTATTTTTCATTTTATTAAGTTCAGTATTTCATTAAGTGTTTTATTAAGTTTTTTATTAAATATTTTCCGAATTATAAAGCTCCAAATTTGCAGTACTTTGATATAAAATACAAAATATTTCGTAAAATATTTAGTTTTCGGTAGGTCTTACCCTAATACTTTTATGCACAAAATAATAAGACAAAACTATTGGTGCAAAGAATATAGTTATCCTTAAAGAAAAATACGCAATTGCATATTGCAAATAGCATAACTTTTTTAAAACTTTGCGTTTTTTTTTGCACCAATTGATTCATATATCTGTACTTTAAAAAGTAGGTGATATCTCAAAAAATCATAAATGAAAAGGTCAAGCCATGTTCAAAAATAGACTCTCAAGAATTTGAATTTTTACAAATTTAAATGATTATCTAATAATTACCATAAAAAAAATATTACCATAAAAAGTAACTGATATATTATACAAGGTGCCAGTTCAAAGTGAATATACATAAAGTGTGTGGGATTAAACCCACGAGAGCGATAGGGAGCGATCAGATTAAGACACGACACGATGTAACGAATAACAATAAAGATACTTTATTCAAAAACTAGGCGTTGTACTGGTTATTACAATTATGCTAAGTATCACAGTCGCGACTAGCAAGAACTCCGGCAACGCGCACGTTGCGAGCACGGGAGAGTTCAAGCGAGAAGAAGGAACGGGAAATCGGAGCACGCGGCAGTTACTCCGACGGCTCACGGACATCAACCGCCACAAGTGTATATTATCTAAATAAATTAATAAAATAAATAATATAATAAATTTAATAATATATTACCACGAAAAATAACTGATATGTTATTCAAGGTGCAAATTCAAAATGAACATACATACATAAGGTGTATATAAGTAAAATTGATTAAAATTTGACTCTAAGTGAAAGTACACAAGTGATATGTTATTCTTAGTGCACAAAATATAAAAACCGTTTATTGAAGTTTGATTTGAAATTTATACAAGCCAAAATTTCATAAGTAAAAAAGTTCTCATGTCAAGTACAAAGAAGCTACACGCTTAAAAAGGTTAGTGATTATCTGACGTAACATACAACTATAAAAAATCAGATATTAATTATTCAAGATACAAGTGCGAAATAAATATCGTTAAAATATAGATACAAAATTTACCACAATTTGACTCTGAAAAGTAAGTGACATGCTTCTTAAAGTGCATGTATAAAATGTAACAGTGTTTTGATAATGATTAATTTAAATATTTGCATTATCTCTCTCTCTCTCTCTCTCTCTCTCTCTCTCTCTCTCTCTCTCTCTCTCTCTCTCTCTCTCTCTCTCTCTCTCTCTCTCTCTCTCTCTGGGCAGGGTGACATATGTGATTGATATTTAACAGTACTACTAACTTATTGAATAGTCAGAGACAAGTTGTGTCGGATAAATCGGAATGTAAGTATTATTATTCCTAAGTGGATACTGAGAAACGCATCTAAGTTTTTTGAGAGCAGGCCGCCATGTTCTTTTTCCGAGTCATTAACAAATTAGTACTCTGGAATTACGAAAACAACTATTTTTCATTGTCCAGGCTTGTATAAATTTCAAATCAAACTTCAATAAACGACTTTTATATTTTGTGCACTAAGAATAACATATCACTTATGTACTTTCACTTAGAGTCAAATTTTAATCAATTTTACTTATATACACCTTATGTATGTATGTTCATTTTGAATTTGCACCTTGAATAACATATCAGTTATTTTTCGTGGTAATATGTTATTAAATTTATTATATTATTTATTTTATTAATTTATTTAGATAATATACACTTTATGTATGTTCACTTTGAACTGGCACCTTGTATAATATATCAGTTACTTTTCATGGTAATATATTATTAGATAATCATTTAAATTTGTAAAAATTCAAATTCTTGAGGGTCTATTTTTGAACATGGCTTGACCTTTTCATTTATGATTTTTTGAGTCTTCAGATGTAGTTGAGTCTCCATATTCAGATATGGAGTTTAAAATTCATTTTTGGTAAATTGTTAAATGTAAGTGTAATTTTATAAATAAACTGAAAAATAGTGATAAGAAAAATTAACCCAAAAATTTTTACGCAATCAATAAAGTATTAAAAAATTTTACTTTTTTATTAAGGTAAACTTATACAACACTTATTGTTACTATTAAATGTTTTTTTATTATATTATAATTTAATTATAATCTTAAATATTTGAAGATTACAATTAAATTTTAATATTACATTAAAAAACAATTGAGATCAAGTAATAAGTTTTGTGTCCGAATAGATATATGTCCGGTCATTGGGATGTTTAGCTTACTTATGATTAGATTGTTTGTTATTTATAGAATGACACTCACAACGTTTATATTTTTGTTGGAATTATTAACTCCACATCTTGTAAAAAATTCAGAAAGATTTGGCCGTTCTCCAATATCACTTGGAAAAGAATTATTATTATCTATTAAGGTAATGAGGCAACACCCGATTCATACAGGTAAATATTTCATAATTTAAAATTATTTAAATAGTTATTAAATATATTTTCTATCATTTTTTATAGATTTTCTTAAGCATATATGTGTGAATTATTTTATTTATTCTGTATTATTTTGCTTTATCTTTATTTTATTTTTAGAAATAAAATTTAGAGACCAAAGGAGGTGGGTAAAGATCGGCCATTTTTCGCCCATCGGCCAATTCGTAATATATTATTATTTTCTTATTATTTATACCTAGCCGAAGTGAAAATGTTAGGTTTTTTGTGAAAATCTTTTTATTACGTAAAGAAAACAGCAAAAAAAAACAAAATTATTAAAAATATTAAAATATTTGGAAAAAATGTATTTAATTATGTTTCGTTCTCGCATTCATTGTCTGAATTGTCACTGGACCATCCAGTAGCAGCGTCTTCAAGTGAATCAGCATACCCAAGACTTGGTGTTTTGGTTTGAGTACGATTATGGCGCCAGTACCCCAAGTACCATAATACAGACGCAATATGCGCACAGCAACCGACTCTTGCGCCAACTTTGCACTGACAATACTATTCAATGTTAATGCTGGGACTTTGATTTACGCCTGTTCTTATCCACATGTTATATACTTTTGAGCTTGTGTGTCGTGATCTTAACTGAAGTCGAATAACTGAGACATCTTCTCGATGAACGTATAGGGAGTACATCCCGGTTTGGCTAATGTGTTCGTGAGTGTAAGATCTACTTTGTTTGAGCTGATATATCCCAAGAGTCAGTTGTCGCAGCTCTTCCCATGTTAATCGTGAGAAATCTGAAAGATCAGAGTCACATAATGGATGCCATATCGCCCTTTTTCTTGCCCAGCCATTTTCTTCAACCGTCTGTTGTAGGTAATTAGGTTTCTTCACTAAATCAAGCATCCGTTGGACAATAATATTGTCGTCTTCAACAATGTTAATTCTTGTTGGGTGAAAAGTATTAAGAATTGTACACACGATTTTAACATAATCTCCAATATAAGGTATTTGGACATTCGGCATTACATTATTCAATGCTCTCCAGTTTTTGAGCTGGCCGTTTACAGCCTCTACAACCCAACGAACCTTTGTCACCAGGCGTGTCTCGTTAGCATCCTCCGTCGAGAACTGTGCTTGTTTGTAAATAAATGCAGGCATTTTATGGATTAGACCCATTTCCTCGAGAAGCTCTAAACAATCTCGGAAACCTCTATCAATGATAATAATATCATTAGGTTTAAGCCATTCTCTAATATTATGGACATCTTTTTTAAATATTTGTGTAAAAATATTCGCATCGTTGTTTTTGGAATCCGCGAAGTAGGGTCCAAAAACATCCAATATGTACCCTGTTGTCGTCACTAACATCATGGGTTTTACCAACGGCCTTCCTTTATGTAAAGAGTAACATCGTCTTTGGAAAGAATAATTATTACTTTTCTGAATGTAAATATATGTGCCGTCAGCGACAAGAACAACCGTGTCATTGTTATCGTCCGGGATAAATAATGTTTTCACCAATGGTCGTGTACGCTCTTTAATAAAATTATTAAATGATTATAATCATAGTTCTTGTAATATGCTGCGTTCCAAGATATAATGGAACGAAATTATTTATCAAGGCTTATCGAGCAGAGTGTACAGAGAAGGAAACCAATCTTTTTTTTAAATTAAATAAGACGGAGAGAACACCATTTGAGAGACCGGTTCTAAGCTTCACAAGTAATATAGCCAAACATGTGCGACTTGATCTGTATTTTGACAAATGTATACTTGACTTTACAAATTCAAAAATCTTATCGAAGTTTTCAATAGTTAGCCCCATTAGTGAATAATAATCGGAGACTTTAAGCTGTCCCGGGGTATCGAAATCAAGGCCTTTCTTTTTCGCCACCCCTCTAATATCTTCTAAAAGAGTTTCAATATCATTTTCGCTTAAATCTGTGTTATTTCTTATTGGTTTCAAATTCTCAAGAGACGTATCTGTGAATACTTTTCCAGAAAGATGATCTTTACAACATCGTTTTCCTACCGTTACATATGTTCCTGTTTCAATGAATGTTTGTGTTCGAGCTGCACGAGGTACTGTAACAAGGTTGTTTTGACTATTACATATTATACAACGTGTATTTGAATTGTGGCACCGAGGTAATGACAACACTACTTTGGGTTTTTCTGCTGCACAATTCGTACGTTTACTTGT
The DNA here is from genome assembly GCA_901521435.1 of Crematogaster levior. Lineage (NCBI taxonomy): Eukaryota > Metazoa > Arthropoda > Insecta > Hymenoptera > Formicidae > Crematogaster > Crematogaster levior. The sequence goes on from CABEGB010001029.1 coordinate 14,501, forward strand.
GGACGGTTCAGCACTGTCGGCAATATTCGAAGAAAACTTAGAAAGATTTTTAGTTTCTAATTTGCGACTTGCGTATTTTCGGCATGCAGAACACACTTTAGCATCGTTTTGTAAACCAATATTTTTATGCCGTCTAAGAACAGAAATAATTTTTTGGTTCGAAACAACACGAAAATCACTTTTAGTTTTTAACCACTTTTTGCAAGAATCGCACTGAGTTCCAGGCATTATTTTTCGATAAAATATAGGGATCACACAAATAATACGTAAATATGTATCCACAAAACCAAATAAATATTAAAAGTAGAATTAAGCGATACGTAAGAGCTCCAGACAAATTCGAACATGCACGCGCCGTGTACGTAGTTAACTCGCGGACAAACTGTTTTGTTTCGTATCACATAGACGCGTTCTACGCACCAAAACAAATGAGTGCTAGTTTGTAAGCTTACTTATTCTAGTATTAAAATATACATATATATTGTGGTGCACAAAGCGCCTAAAGAAATTTTTCAAAATAAAAGATTTAAAAAACCCTTAAAATGGCTAAAATTCAATAAACATGCCAAGTTTGAAGGTTTTTTCTTGATACTTGCCATTTTATTTTTTTTATCAATTTATTGTAGATGTAAATAAAGATACTTGAACTTAATATAAATATAATAAAATGGCCTAAATCGAAACTTTCAATTTTCACGATTATGATGGGCGAAAAATGGCCGATCTTTACCCACCTTCTTTTTTTTATTAACAGACGTGTTAGTGATAGAGTTAATGTAGGAAAAGAGCAACAGCTTGGAGAAGCGTAAGGAAAGTTGCTTCCGCTTTATATTTTCATTTACATATATTTATAAAATGGCCATCACTGAAAGAAGTAAAAGGTAACTGGACATTAATAAAAAATAGATATGGTTTCCCCAAAGTGATAGGTGCAATCTAGAATACATCAAAAGGCACGGTAGTGTCTCGCGCCAAGTATACACAGCGCGTACAGCGCGATACGAAGCGCGAGACAGACCGAGACTCTTTTACGCGAGACCAAGTTTTGAGAGACCCTTCAATTATCAGATCTCAATAACGGTTGAACCGATCAACTTCTAAGTAGGCTTAATGGATAGCTTGGGATTGATTTGCATAAGAAAAGTATTTTTATTTTTCTCCTATGTGCCCTACGAACGGAGATATTGCGATGCAAAGTCTAAATGTGACGAATTTACGATTAAGAAACTCCGTTTTCTTAGTCGTCACCATCATCGTAAAGTGTTGACAAGAGCGTCTGTGGTGAGGGGTGAAGAAATGTGCTACAGGACGTCTTTTATTGATCGTCAAGTGTGGGCAAGAGGACCGCGGTGAGAGGTGAAGTCCGCCATCCTCCTAATCCAGAGCTGTTATTTAGTTGCAAATTTCAAGCCGATTTCGTCGGTCGACGCCTACTGACCTCCCCCTCTCGCGGCGCGTGACACTTCATCTCAGGAGCGTCACGCGTATTATAAGTATGACGATATTCCAATCCCTCTAAGCCTGTTAGAACATTCTTTCTTTGAATAATTTTAGACAAATCGAAAATTCTTTTGTTATTATTATTTTCAATAATAATATTCTACATTATTATTATTATTATTATTTATTATTTATTATTATTAATTTATATTTAATAATAATAATTGTATATTTCATTTAGAAGTTTCGTTAGTTCTTGTGCATTTATAATAAAATTATGATAATAATTCATTAATTTCCATAATATAGGCAGAATACAATTGAGTAAGGAATCAGTAAGTGTAGAAACCTGTACTATATTATAATTACTATATACTTATAATTATGACAATAGTTTCCACGTCACCCGTGAGGTACTATTGCTGACGCGTTTTTTTAAAGTAGTTTCCCCAGTAGGCCTATTCCACTGAAGATAACAATAAAAGAACAGTAAAAGAATTAATGAACGAGAGAGTGGAAATCAAAGAAACTATAAGCAATTGATATTTAAATATTTGAGTAGCCGAATAGGGGGTGTTCTAAGCCCCTGGGGTGACGCGAGACGGGTCGAGGGGCGGGGGGATTTTGCAGGGGGAATGCTATAAGAGATGGGCGAGGGGGAAGAGACGGCAGGCGAGGGCCCCTCAGCGTCCCCCTGTTTTCGCGTGGTGGGGAGAAGCCATGGGTTTCAATCCCCACATGGGATGGGGAGAGTTATTGATTTGAATCCCCACATGGGTCGGAACCATTGAGTTCTATAACATACTGGAGCGAACCTTTCAGGAGTGGGGATGTCTCCATCGGTTGAAAAAGACAGATAAATTACGTGAGGCTAGTCTTCCTTGTCAGCGATTCGCTGATTGGTTAACGTCATTATAATATCATAGCTAAAAACATCACCTCTATCATGTTTTATATGGATTGAAAAATGTTAAATACATAAGTGAAAAAATTGTAACAAGTAAATAATAAAAAAAATTAAATTCTTAATAATAATTATTTGGAATTAGAAAATATTTTTGATAATTTTATCTTTTATAATTCTTAAAATTATTAATCTTGTTAATTATTTTTAATATTTTGTATTTCTTTATATTTTATTAAAAATTTATTTCTAAAAAAAATTTAGTAATAATTATGATATTACATACATATATATGATATGACATACTGTATATTTATATAATTATAAAAACCAAATTATATATTAATTTTACTAATATTATTATGATAATAAAAAAAGGAAAGTTTATAAAAATATAGTTAATAATTATTTGTTAATATATATCGTATACATTGTTTTATTAGACTTTTTTATATTTCTTAAGCAGAACTTATATTCTTGTTATTAATTATAGCACGTGTGTGGTTGAACACTTAAAATGATGGTAAACAAGTGATGTACATTGTCCATGCTGGACGTTGATTTTGATGAACTGCAAATGAAAACAAATTTACATTAATATTTTAAACAAAAACAAATTTATTACATTAATATTTTAATAATACATACTTTGTAGTTTAATTTATGAAAAACAAAAATAATATTATCACATACGTAAAATAAACCTTCTTCTCATCTTTTACATAAAATTTTTTACATAAAATAAACAAAATATAAATTTTCAATTTTTTCAACGAAAACTATTTAACTTAACAAAACTTATACTTATATATTATAAAATAATACCGTTTTCGCCAATTGTTGTCTTGTATTTACGTTTTCCAATATAATTTTCAGTCTATTTTTTGGTATAAGATCGAATACGGCGTTTACTATAAGCTAATACTAATGCTTTCAAAAGTTGTATTTCATGCAAATCTTCTACACCGGTATTATCAAGCACAGGGTGCTTTGGAAACAACTGTGTGACCAAATTTATCAATTACAGTAGCTATCATATTTCTTTTGAAAAGTGGTATGCCTATATTTCCAGAATTAATTTCGCTTAAGAAAGCTACTTCTGCAGTCAATACTATTTTAAATCAACATCAGATGGAAAGCAAAGTTTTCCTCGATTCACAAAAGTAGTAAAGGAAGAATATTTATTTAGTTCTTTGTCATCTTTTGCATAACAGTGATCAATAATATTACCATTTGTTTCTTTTAATAAAAATTGATGACAATATTCACACTCAATTTGTAACAATAATCTATGAATAATACAACCTGTTATATAATATAATATGTTTTGTTTAAGGAAATTAACATTGTGACTATCTATTAAGTCAGATAATTTTTCTAAATTTGCTACATCTTCGGGAATACTTTTTATTCTCTTGTCATCTGTTATAACAGACTATTCACGTTTTCGATACTGTATAACACTGGTATTGATTCAAAAAATTCTTCAGTTGAACAATTAGCCTTACTACTAGGTTTGACGCTATTTCTAAAAAGAAGTTGACGAAGTGCCCATTTAAACTGTAAACAGTTTGGATTATTGTTCCATCCACCCCGACTTCGAATACAGGAAAATGTCAATTCTAAATGATCTTGAGAGCATTTATAAGTAAGAAAGTACTTTTGAAGATTTTTTGTAAATAGATCCAAAGCTAAGTTATAAAAACTAAAAGTATCAATAATAAATCCTAAAGCAAATGTTTTTCTTTGGTGTTGTAAAATATCAATATTGTCAACTTTTAAATTTCGAATATACTGTCGATAACGAGAAAATACTTCTTTAAAATATGCTAAATTATTTGGAAACGGCGATTTATGTTTTCCATAAGAATTTCGCGTGTTCATTATATCAAACAAATGATCAAATATTTCAATAAATTCAATTGTTGCTCCGCTTCTAATAAAATTGTTATGATTTTGAGATTTTAAATAATTGATAGCGTCTGCAACACTACTGCTAATTGTTTGGACTGCCAGACGAACATTCATCTTTCTTTTAAAATACTGCATATGCATATTTGATAATTTATTTGACAATTTTAAATCAATTTCTTCTTGCACGGCATGTAAATTTCGTATAAAAGTATGAGAAATTTGACCCGTTAATGAAGTAATATTATTTTTTTCCATGAAAGTATTTCGACATAATTTTATCATATGAGCTGGATCAGCAATAAAATATATTTTTATATTCTGTTGATTCGGATGAAAAAAATATGTTTTCATCGTGTCATCTTTATGAAATGTAAAATTACATCCTAACATTCGCATGGTGACAAAATTAGTTTCTGTGCCATCACATGTTATTGATCGAATTATGATTACTGTTGAGAAATGCACGCGATACCGCGACGCGGTATTTGAATGTGCAAGATACCGGCTCTGCCCAGCGCTGAGCACGCGGTGTGCGTTGCGTGGATCAAATGATCCACTGTAGGAAATCCGAGAGGAAGGTGAGCGAGAATCACAAAACGATCTTAATTTTAATAAACAAAGAAACAAGTTATTTATTCCCGATAATAAGGTTCGAGGTCGACGTGTGGTTTTATGTTGTCGAAAAACGTCGGAGGTCACGTTCAAATAAAGCCGTTGAACGTTGCGAAAAGTGCCGTGACACGGGATTGATTCCGCACTAATTAGACTCGCGAACAGTTAGCCTGATAATCGGCTACAAGGGTTCATACGGCGGAGAATTTACGCAATTCCCGAACGCGAGATAATTGTGAGTTTGACCCGACCACACGCCGCCGATACACAAGATTCACACACAAGAAGTAGTTCAAAAAAGTCCGCGGTAACGGAGCGAGCGTTACGAGATTCCCGGATCTGGACTGGAATCTCTCGCGTAATAATGATACGAAGTATCACAAAATCTGGAGTTCCCCGACGGAGAACCAGAGCGATTGAGCGATTTCAACAGTAGCGATTTTCTGATCTGCGACGACCGTCCCGATTGATTGCGCGGATGTGGATCCAACGCGATGCTGAGACAGAGATCTCTCGAAAGACGTAACTCGATATTCGGAGGAGAACACTCCGAATCACACAAAATGCAGTTCTCGCGACGCGAAACACTGACTTGACTTTTGATGAAGACACACCGATATTCAAATACGAAACTCGCAATGCTTTTGTGAGAACGTTTACAAGGACTGAATAGCGATGCTTAGACTCTGACGATCGTCGCAAGACTGACTTTTCAAATCCAAAATCACGAAACGGCAACGATCCTTCGGTGAAAAACAATACGCGGTGATAGGTCGTTTGAGTCGCGAGACCGGGTCACCGAATTTTAGCGCGTTAGATCACGGAGAGCGCACGTGATCTCACGGACTCCTCGCTCTCTCACCTCTCGCGTTTCTTTCGAACGACATAAACAGCGTGAGCGATCAGCTGTTCCAATGTTCGAATTCGAAACAATTCCGATATTGTACATTTATTTAATTGCTTCTAGTAACAAGGTACTTTGTATTTTAGCACTTATTCCATTGATTAGAAAGTATGCAATTGGTAATTTAAACTTTTGGCTATAAGACACAATTTGAAAAACTAACACTTCTTTCGCAAATGTTTCTTATCTTCTTTTAAAATACCGTCATAGTCAATTTTATCACAAATCTTATCTCTACCTTCATCAAAAATTAATTGAGATCGTATTGCCATAGTGTCCATAATTAATCCAACGTTTCGTAAATAGCTATTTTTTTCCTCTTTTACAACTTTTTGTAAATATAACAATACGTTTTGTAAAAAACCTGGATTACAATTATGACTAGACAACCATTTTCGCAATGTTACAACGTGAGGTAAAGTTAATTTTTCTCTAACAAATTCATACGCTTCTGGACCATAAAAATACAATGTCATCGCAAATTGTTTTATATTATCACTATAAGTTGGTCTCATTAAAGATAAAGCACTATATTGCAATTCATTCCAAAAGATTTCTTTTCTGTCATCCGGTATAAACTTATACACAGCCTCTTCTAGTAATACTATATTAAAACAACCCGTTGATTCGAACGCACGGGCGTAGCTCGTCGGATGCCGGGGTTCGATGGGTCTGAGTGAAATGCGAGACAGATTTGGTAATTGACAAAACACCTTAATTTATTACGCTAAACTTATATACATATATACAAATCCCGCGATGAGCGGATATACCACGCGCGGGGTGCGCTGTAGCGCTTGATGTTCCGTGATTCGCGCGGTAGCGTACGGTAGATTAGGACGCACGACGGGAACACGCGGTGGGCGCGTGCTTCGGCGCGGCGCGATGTCGGATTTAAAAGTCCGCGATTCGCGGTGCGGCGCGATGGCTTGTTATCGCCGTATAAATGGTGGTAACGCGGCGCGATCGGAGATGCGGGTTTTTGCGGATCGTGTACGGGACGAGATGATCGGGCCGAGAACGCTCGGCGGTAGCAGAGAACACTCTACTGCGCTCTATTCGATATCTCGGAAAGGCACGGATGTTCGGTGTGTGCACGGGAACCGAGAACACTCGGCGGAGGCGGAGTACGCTCCACCCCACGTCCCGTATTGCGTTGGGATCCGGGGTTTTGGCAGCGGCCGAGAACGCTCGGCGGAGGCGGAGTACGCTCCACTCCGGGCGCTGTTTTACCCGGAGAATTTGGTGTTCAGGAAGCAGCTGTCGAGAACGCTCGACGGAAACCGAGTACGCTCGACTCCCTGGGTTTGCGACTTTGAGGAACAGGTTCAGGAATATCCTTCGAACGTCGGCTGGTAGCGTCGGCTGTCAGGATCCGGAATCGGTCTAGAGATCTTTTTGAGTCCCTTTTTATACCCGGAAAATCGTGTGGAGATGTGGAGAGGAAATTCTCCCACTCGGCGCCCGCGCGCCGGCTCTGAGTGGGAAAACGCTCGGGCTGGCGTTCGGCGGCGGTCGGGTTTTCCCGTGCTCGCTCGGTGTCGCTTATCGCGAGGCTGTATGCCTCGAGCGATCTGATTATTTAAGTATTAAAAAATAGTGTGGGGCGCACCGCGCCCCGTTGCCGGTTTCGGTGGGTGTTCTACCGGCGAAACGATGCTATGCTTTTCGGGGTGCATCGTTACAATATTATTACCTTGTTCTTTATGTTTCTTATCGTTTTCTAATTGCTTTATTTTATCTTCACATCTTTTTAGTCGTTTTGTCAACATTTGTTGATGCTTTTTAAAATTGCGTTTTAAATTATTGGTATCATGCATACTTGGATATGTTTGTGTGTTTATATTTCTTGTATGTATAACTTCATTTTCCTTAAAACAAAAATTAAGTAATCAATTAATTTTAAAAACTGTATGTACATATGTACTTGTATATGTTAAATCTATAAATTACTTACATCTATCGATAAATCACATAATTCATTTGTATCACATTTTGCTTCACTTTGTATGTTTGTATTTGTTTTCGGTATATTTTCTTCAGTCATGTTAATATTCTGATTCTGAAATGTAATTCGATTCCAATTAAATTTTAATACAATGTTAAAAACTACTTATACCTAATAATTATACCTCATCTAATAAGTTTGAATTAATCAAGTGTAGTTCCTTTTTGTAATCAATTTCTTGCAGTGCTATTCTTTTACTGTCAAATAATGTTGGGATAGTTTCTTTATTCAAAATATTTTTGAAATTAGAACAAGACTTAAAAAATTTTGGTGAAAAATGTAAGCTACATATTCTTGAATTTTTTGTGATATTTTTATTTATCAATAAAGATGGAGGAATTGCTTTTATCTATTTTTGTAGTATGTCTTCATTTTTAGGAAAACTGAAAATTATATAAAGTTATAAAATTATTAACTAACTATAATATATATTATATTTTAAAAAATTGTAACGGTTATGTAAAGGTTATGTAACATACAATGTTTCATTTAATCAATTACAACTTATCGATGAAAAGTTATGCTACTGTCAGGACACCACACACTTTGACAATTTCTAATGACACAATTTACAACCATATTTCACTTTTTATTTAATGAATAAAATAACGAGATGTTTTGATATAAAGCCGTTCACTACATTTTTAAGCAAAGATCGTATGTTTTCAGCTCAAGCAACAGAACGTAAAAAGAGACAGAGATCTTCACATTGCTATATGTGTCCTTTTCTAAATCGCGGACGCAGTTTTCTTTGTTCGGGATACTGAAGGCTCGCTCCAGTATGTTATAGAACTCAATGGTCGGAACGTTCCCCGCGGGGTGTGCGGGTAACTTATCGACTGTTAGTTAGAAACCCCCGTGGGATGTCGTCGTCATGGTCCGGGGGACGCGCGCTTGTCGCGTATCTCCACCGGAAGTTGTGGGCGGCGCGTTTTTCGCCGTGAGTAATTTTTCCGAGAAATCGCGTTTTCCGTCGAGGGACGTGGCGTTATCTCGTCCCGAGAAATCGCGGCTTTTTGCAACGGATTCGCGTTTTCCTTCGGGGAGTGACGAGGGAGCGTTCGGGGGCGATGACGGTATAAGAGCGTTTCCGTCTCGTTTCGATCGTTGGTGATTTTCGATTCGACGTTAAATCAATTATAAAAATGAGATTATTCGATGAAAGAGGAAGAGAAAAATCAGTTTTACGGTTCGATCGACGGAGTGGCCCGAGGACCATCGGATATATGAAAATTTTTTAAAAAGTTTTTGCATCAAACCGTTGGTGTCTGAAACGTGCTACTTTTTACCGTCCGAACCGTCTTCGAGAATGTGTCGATCGTGTTTCGAAGCCGGGGAAATGGAAATGAATGGTTTGAATCGTGAGGAGTACGAGGAGATGACATCAGATCAACATATTATTAGCGGGCCGTTATTCGGATTATTTCTCGAACTCGAAGAGATGTGTAACGCATGCGGCAAAAAAATAATGCGCGCGAGAATCGCGCGCGAATGTAGAGATTATCTGGAGACGTTTCTCGACCGTATTGAAATATTTGACCGTACTGCGTCTATAGAAGAGAATTATCAAGAAGTGGTTGAAGTTCAGCCCTATTATATAATATATAATACATTGCGTAACGCATAGAAATCTCTAAGACATACGCCAGGAACCGCACGTTTTTGGGCAAACTGCACTTATTTAAATCATCATAACTACAGATCATAATGCACTTTAGGTGTTGTTTTTCAATAATTATAACATTTTTATTTACAAAAACAATTAAACTTTTAAACAATTAAATTTCCTAGTACTTTTTTAACGTATGGTACTGCGTAAAACATTTTCCTCTATGAACAGGGACCAAACAAAATTTACATATGTATCTAGATTCGCTCCTTTTTCCATGAGCGGCACAAACTCTGCAGGCTCTCGTAGGAAATTTTTTCTTTCCACTCGCTAGCATATACGTAAGTTCATGCTACTTCATATCACCTGACAACCTTTTGGGTGGATCTTTGCTCTCCTTGCACCCCCAGAGGAAGGGCTGGACAGATTTGTCTCTGGTTCCGGAGAGCTTTCATTATTGTCATCCGTTATCCAGTCTCTCGCCACCGATAGCAGAAACTGTTTATACTTCATTTTTGCTTCTGGATTGAAGACGTTGTACACTCTAAATGAATTAAAAAGTCCACAATTTATAAGGTACAGCACTACTTTTTTTGTCCATTTCGTTTTCCTTAGAATGGAACAACACGAAAGGAATTGATCCGCACGGTCAACGCCAATCATTGTATTCCTTGATGCAGGTAGGTTTTACAATATTCTCTCCCGTTTTTCTATTTTTTTTTCCTGTTGTCGAGACAGAAGTGTCATGGATCATTGATATCATTCGGACAACCCGCTTGTCTTTCCATGCTAGGAGAAGAATATCGCTTTTTCTGGAAAATATTATGTCACCTTTCTTCATTCTTGATGTTTTCATTTTCAAATTTGGCGGTAAACCTCTACTCTTCCTAATAGTCCCACAGACTCTAGTTTTGTTCTGTAGCAGCAATTCAGCAGTAGATGTAGCATTGTAATAATTATCCTGGTAAATATGGTGCCATATGCCAAGATAGGGTCCAAGGACTGAAAGAACGATTTCTTGCAATTTCTTTCCTTCAGCAGTGTATATCTCCATATTGCAGATATAGCCGGTGTTACTCTCGCACACCATCCGAACAAGTAAACCGTATTTTGTTATTTCCGCTGGGTTGTACGTGCGAAATTTTAAACGTCTTCTCCATGGAATCATTCCCTCGTCCAAAGACAACTGTTGCTTTGGTTTGTATATTGTTCGAAATTTATGCAGGAAATAATCGAGCACAGGTTGGATCTTGAAAAGTCTCCCCGAGCGACTGTCCATTTTGGTGTTATCATTGAAATGCCAGAATGTCCATATTTGCTCAAATCTATGGCGACTCATTGTCTATGGAAATATAGGGGTACATATCAAAGGATCTGTTGACCAATAGTCTTTCAAGCTATCTTTTCTTGTTTGACCCATCAGAATAATTAGGCCAAGGAATTTCTTGATGTCCTTCTGTGTAACCGGAGACCACTTTAGTGTTCTAGATGGTGTTTCATTGCGTTTGATCGTGATAGTTTGACAGCTCTTTGCACAACATCTCAAACAATTCATCACCAAAAAAGAGATTGGTCACAGAGGGTACAAAGTCACACTGAGACGGAAATGTAGTGACCCTAGCATGACCTTCAAACATTTGTAAGCGTGGTGGTGTGTCAATTTCAGACTAACAATTATCAGTAGCTTCGTCAGTGTCGGAATCACTTGAAAGCACCGCCACCCTGCGCTTCCTTACAGGTCTTTTGTTTTGGTAAGGCGGGGGAAATCCTTTATGGATACCCACGGGCTTCGGGGGAGAGCCCGTGGGTTATGTGTGAGTCCTCCAGAGAAAAAATATCCCTGGGTATATCCACTAAAACCCCCGCCGGTGACCATCCTTGGCCCTAAGTGAGGGGGAGTAGGGTATCGCCAGCGGCATTCGTCCCACTGCCCCTCGGGCGTGGCCTTAAAGTTCGGCCCCATCCTGGGGATGGGAGTGTTGCTCCCATCCCAAATTGTGAAGAAAATGGGGAGAGCCGGGTCATCACGACCCTCCCCGCCCTCCCGATGTTGGTGGGAGGGCTCATCAGGGGGGATTAGATCGGTCAGGAACCCTCGTTCCCGGCCGACTCCCCCTCCAGCTGGGAAGGGAACGGATTCCCCTCCAGCGTGCTCCTATTGAGTTGTGGATGGGAGGAAATGAATTCCCTCCCTCCCACCTACTCCCGCCGCCGAGCCCGAAGGCTCCCAACCTTGTGAGGGGGGAAAAGGAGGAGAGGTCCCCTCCCCGCAACACTGCCGAGGGCCCCACCAGCCATGGTGCTCCTAAACCCAAGTTCCGATGGGACCCCCCAGAGCCCGAAGGCTCTCCTACCTTTTTGTGGGAAGGAGGAAATGAATCCCTCCTTCCACACTCGCCGTGACTGATGTGGGCGGGAAGGAGGTGTGTTCCCCCTCCCATCCGCCCGCACCCGCCCAAGAGGGAGAGGGTGTGCTCCAGCTCATCCCCCCCCAGGCTCCCGGCATTGGGACATGTCCCTGACGAGGTGCCGGGTCCCCGTTGGCGCTCTTAGTCGGAGGAAGCTCCTCCCCGTCGGGCCAGAGATGGTGGCAATGCCATCCATCACTGCCCCGACGGATCAGCAGAGTCCCTCCTTAATCCCCCTCACCACGACAAGGTGGCGCCAATTCGAGGGGGTCCTTACAGGTCTAATAATTTCACTGTCAGTAGAATCATCAAAACAGTCATCCGCATCTTAGATTTCACACTAGGAATATCTGATAAATTATCGTTAAATACTTCCGCAAGTGTATCAGTTTCGTTGGTTTCCTTCCTTTTTCTGAGAGAGGGCATTTCTAAAAGCGCCAGAAACTTGAAGACGAAGACTATTCGAATGACCAAAATACAATGTAACTACAATGCTTTATGGGTTCGTGCAATTATATTGTTTTCGTAGATTGACCTGCACGGTTTCCACTAATGAGATCGCTTCATTCGATGTGGACAAGACAGTGTGTTGACATCTAAGGTCCATAACAGATGGCGCGTGAAAAATGAGAATGTGGGAACTTTAAAACCGAAATCACTAGACTTTCAATGTAACAATAAATATATTTGTCCCAACTCAAGATTACAATGTTAACTTGAAGACTGATAATAAATAAATGTGTAAATACAAATGTTGTTTATTATTCAAGAGAAAAGCGTAACTTAGAAACAGATAAATCAATATTTAAAAAGTGAAATAATATAAAGGCAAAGTTCAAAGTGTAAAAGTGTAGTGTCGGTAAAGTTAATTTCCGTCTGTGCGACAAGACGACAGAACGACGAAACGCCACAAGAAAACTCGTGAGCGGTCCTTAACAGATGGCGCGTGAAAAACGAGAAAACTCGTGAGCGGTGCTTAACAGATGGCGCGCGAAACGCGAGAAAACTCGTGAGCGGTACGCAATGTGTTAAGACGGACGAGAAGTTTGAAGGCGCGTGGAAATCGCGCTCGTCACATTTTTCTCATCCGGGAAGTCGCATCGAGCGAGGAGAGAGAGAGTATTTCGAAACGATTTTCGCTTTGTTAGATTTCATATGTGCGAGGAAGGGGAAAGTGATAAAAGCGTTAACGTTTCACAGAAATCACTTGAAATCATTAGCGATCGAGGAAAGAATGCGTCTAAGCGAGAACGAGATCGTTTGCGAAGGAGAAGTTATGGACAAGAACGAGTCAGCGTCGCTCTCGGGGAACGAGATAGCGCCGCTCCCGGGGAACGAAGCGGAGTCGTCGTTTCTCTCTTTGTTGGATTTGATGCTGGAGTTATGGGACCTCTTTTTGGCGGCGACGCGCAACATCAGATTGTTGATCGGTACTGTTTCGACGTATATGAAGACGCGCGGAAACGCGGATCCGAATGCGCGCCGCGTTCGCGAAGGGCGAGAAATGAAACGCATTGGTGGATACGCATAGAGCGTGGATGGCGAAGAGTTTGGTAGAAACGTACTTGAAACGCGATCTGCTCTCTTTCGTTCGATTCAACGTGTCGAAGCAGCTGCAGGCGAGTCTATGAATGGTCTAATGACCGAGGAGACTTTCAACGAATGGATCGACGAATGCAAAGGGCGCGCGATCGATACGACCGATCGCGGTGCGTGCGAGGGAGTGTTGGAAAGGCTCGACTCGTTGTTCGGGTTTACTCCGGAGCAAGATCGTTTGCTCACCGTGAAGACGCCAGGAGCTTGGCAGTCAAATGATACGCGTGTACGTGTACGACACGATTGATATAATGGACAAGGAGAAGCGTAATTTGTGGAAGTACGCGAAACTGCGAACGCAGTTTTTGAGTTTCTCGGCGAAGACTGATAGCACGCAGCAGTTGTTGAATCAGTTGTTCGAGGTTATGGCACGGCGATTGGCGAAAATTCCCGGAGCAATGAAGGAGACGATGAACGTCGTGGACGATAGCGGCAACGTTGCAGCGTCAAGAGAAAACGGAGCGACGATGACGACAGTCCTGAGTCTGTTTAACATTAGGTTTACGGACGTTTCTTATATACCTATCTCTACGGCACCCGTATTCAAATTGACGGGTGAATAAAAAAACGCACTTTCTTTAAAAAAACCGATTTATTCAAGTTAACTCCAAATTGCACAATATTTGCCTTCACGTTTAAATAAAGTATCAAGAAATAAAAAGTCCTTTAAAAAATATCATGGAAATAATAATAATACTAACGGGTAATCTTACTTATTCAGTACATTTTTTACAGGTATATTCCGCTTTGCCTGTGCATTTTCCGCATACCACTTTTTTGCAAGATATGCAACAATTGCTGCTTTTATTTTTGTTGCAGTATCCCACTTGGCAACTTTTTCGCTCTTGTAATATTATAGATGATGAAGAAGCGCCTGATCGTTGGCAAATGTTCTCCTTGTTTTCCGCATCTAATTCCTCGGCTAAACTAAACATGTATTGTTTCCTGGATATTGTGGCTCCGGTGCACTGTTTATATAGTATCCACGTGTTTATTGCTGCCAAATCTAATATATTGAAAAAGATTTGAAGAGGCCATCGGAAATTGCCTGCTTTTACGCTATATTTGCGTGCCATCTGGTCAACGACGTCCACTCCGAACTTCGTTTTATTATGAAATAGATTCTGGAAGACGTTTGTGGTTGTCTTCTATTTGTACACCTGTATGTCTGGTGCTTAGAAGGAGAACTTTTATGTTCGGCTTACTTTTATATACAGTAAGGATGAAATTTTCTGATTTATATAAATCTGAGGAAAACAAAGTCATCTTATCTTTTTTTTCCTTTACGGGTTTTGGCAGTTCTCGTTTGTTTGACCGGATGGTCCCAACCAAAGTTGTTTTTCGAGCAAGCAATTTTTGAGCTAGCGGGATGCTTGTAAAGAAATTATCTGTTGTTATATTTCTGCCTCGATCTAAATATGGTTCGGCTAATGTCAATGTGACAAACTCACCCAACGATTGTGAGCTTCGGGTTTCATCTTTCCCCAAATAAGGGAAACCGTTCACAATATATTTTGATTCGACGTCAACTGCTAACCATGTTACTTATAAATTTTCTCCATACTTCAGATATCAGCGCAAATTTATCTGTTTGTAATTTTTCGGATCGTTGGTTTTTTTTATCGAAGCGTATGAATCTTAAAATTTCTGTAAATTTATCTCTGCTCATTGTGTTTCTGAAGAAAGGGGGGCCCCATTTTTTCGACCATAGATAGGAAGCTTTCAACGATCTCGCTTCATATGCGCCCCAAGCATACAGAACTCCTATAAAACTTTGTAATTCCGCAATTGTGATTGTCCAGTCTGTTTTCAAGACGCGACGTGCCTCGGTTTCAGTGCAATCTTTTATGTGTTGCATTATATGTTTGTCAATTATCAAATCGAAAGCGCTAAGCATGCAACCCACCATAATATTTCTTTTAGCATGGGCAGTAGGCCCTCCGATATCCTTGAAAATCATACGGATGGGTGTCCTACCTTTAGATCCGCCTGGTTTCAGTTTTGTCCACTGTGTCCCGTCAGTTGCAATTTCGATATCACCCGCTACATTTTGGGATGTACTGGGAAAGCTCGTCCTCTTATCCTCAGAGTCAGAGCTAGAAAAAATACGCATTTTCTTGCTCCGACGAACTGTAAATAAATTCTCCTCTTCACTATCTGAAGATAATTCTGTCCATCCACTTTCAACAGATTATGTAGTTTCACTTTCGGGTTCGCTTTCGCCTAATTCACATTCATTTTCTTCGGAGGTATCCTCGGAACAATCCTCATTGATCTCGAGGATTTTATCCAATATCTTATTACATCTCCTGGATTTACGCATGATTGCTAGAAAAAGGGGATCGGTCAACATAAAAAAATACTGTGCTCTAATTCCATTACCCTATTGTAAATACCTACAATAAGCGGAGACTCTCTACAAGAACCGAAACTTTTTGACACTGTCTTTCTGAAACGTTCGTATACTGTAAATGCAGC
The DNA here is from genome assembly GCA_901521435.1 of Crematogaster levior. Lineage (NCBI taxonomy): Eukaryota > Metazoa > Arthropoda > Insecta > Hymenoptera > Formicidae > Crematogaster > Crematogaster levior. The sequence continues at coordinate 30,374 of CABEGB010001029.1, forward strand.
ATTCATACTGAAGATCTTTTCTTGTTCTTGAGTTCTTTTCGGCGAAAAGAAATAACAGTTCCGTAGCAGACCAAAATAATCACTCAGGTAATACGACCCGCTTTAGTTTACACTATCGAGGCGCGATTGAGATAACGAATTGGAAACAGAGAACATAAAAACATTGCTTTCACTCTTGTATTTCCTACTGGATGAATAATGTGACGAACAAAGCAAAAATATAAGGATTATTTTCGAGATAAGCGTACCCGTCAATTTGACGGATCCCGTAGAGATAGGTATACCACATACATGTATGAATCTCAAAAAGTAGAAGGCTTAGGAAAAAAACCAGTGTGTATAAATTCTTTGGAAGAAATGATTAATTTACGATGCAAAACGGTTGAAATCGATCAAGCGGTTTTCGAGATATTTCATTGCAAAGTTTGAATTCCGTCAAATTGACGGGTTCCGTAAATCTAGTGTTAATGAGAACAATGCGTTACGTGACATAAAATAAAAAAAAAAAAAAAATGTATTGTATTTTTTTTTAATTATATATCTTTTTTTCGTTATACCTTCTGAGCCAGAAACGCTACGGATATACTACTAATATAATGAAAATGTATATTGATTATCGTTGAGATGGGAGGAGTGTTTAATAAAAAAAAGAGAATGGTATACAAAAAAGTTTTTTTTATTTAACATCGATACAACGCTTCACCTTCTAAAACAGAGAATCGCTAGTTCGCAATCGACGATGTTGTCGCGGTTGAAATTCTCGCTGTCTTGTATTGCTCGTGGAACGTTTTCGCAATTCGTTGCGCTGTTTGCAATCTCGAGGAAGCGCGAGAACGTCGCGTCGACGTTTTTTCGTCGCCGCGTTCAAAAAGGCTACGATGCGCTCGACGCAGCAATCGTGGTCGAACAGAACGCATACAGTGGAGAGCGATAAGACCAGACGAGTCGTGGGTGTTTCCAAACGCAAAACTGAAAAATTGTTGATCTTCCAAATCGCAGCGTTACATTTCCAACGTTGATCGGTGTCGCGTCGTTGCTGACGGACTGCAGATTCGACAGCACAACGTTTTTCTGTTCGACGAGTCTTTGCCACGTATCGGGCGAGAACAAGATCTTGCCATGGCAGTCTCCCAGAACGATGTTCACGTAGGAGGGCGAATCGACGATACCGATGTCTAAGAACTTGTAACCTGTTTTAGTCAACGTGTATCTTCCCGACAGAATTCGAATTGGCGATGCGTCGTGTCGGTATCGTTGACACCTGAAAGAAGTAAAAAAAAAATGCAGACAAAAGTTTAATAAAAAAAAGAGTTTAATAAAGTATGAGGACTCACGCGCATCTTTTTCCTGTCATCCAGTTCATCGTTCGACGCGTCTCTCTTCCTCACTTCTCCACCGTTTGCGGAAGATCGTTGCTCGATGAGTGCCGAATACATCGCGTCTCTCTCTCTCTCTTTCTCTCACTCTTCTTACGTCGCGATCGACGGATCGCACGAGACTAGTCGTTCGAGCGGTTGAATGTCAGTTTTAAACGTTATAATTATTTTTTAATACGTATTATTTTTTTCCACTTTGCGGTAGAATGTTATCTATGCGTCGCGTTTTTCCTCGTTATTGCTAGTGAATACGCTCTTGATTCGAACGACTCGATCTAACAGGTCTCGCAATTGCCGCAACAGTCCTACCGTCGAATTAACAGAAAAAAACGGAGTGTACACGCTAAAGACAACTAGCACCTTCAAAAATACCGAGATAAGGTTCAAGCTCGGCAAAGAGTTCGACGAGGAGACCGTGGACGGCAGGAAGGTGAAAAGCGTCTGTACTTTGGTAATAAACTTGTGCAGGTACAAAAAGGCGAGAAAGACACTACGATCGAGAGGGAATTCACTGCCACGGAGATGAAGGCGGTAAGTACATTTTTAAAAATTCTTGGAAGAATTAATTGATCGTATTTTCTTTGTTTGCACGATAAGGACGCTCAAAATAAAAGAGATCTACGATATGTATATTAACTTAAATATTGTTACATTTCAAGGTGGGACAAGGTATAAATTTTATAGCAGTTTTATTAATGAATAATTCGCTTGAAACGTGTAACAGAGAACACTGTGACATTTTAAAGACGGTTTTTATTAAATATGCTGGAAAAAAAAATATGCTCTCTCTCTCGATTTCCACGCGCCTTCAAACTTCCCGTCCGTCTTAACACATTGCGTACCGCTCACGAGTTTTCTCGCGTTTCGCGCGCCATCTGTTAAGAACCACTCACGAGTTTTCTCGTTTTTCACGCGCCATCTGTTATGGACCTTAGATGTCAACACACTGTCTTGTCTACATCGAATGAAGCGATCTCATTAGTGGAAACCGTGCATATATTCATAAACGACACTCATTAGTGTCGTTTTAAACTGTGACATGTTAACACGACTTACTGGTAGAATATACTGTAACACACTGATCGGGCTCCAGCCACGGACAGAATACGATCTTCAATTATATCACCGATTTTATAAATTGACGTTTACAAAGATAACAACCAAAAGTACATCATGTTTAGTTCAATTGACCAACATATTCTCGCTAGACAACGAGCAATAAGTTCCACATGTTTTTATAATTTTAACAACACCGTACCAGGAGATCGTTGTTTCCATCTACACGATTGACCTCCAACATGTCGTTCGGTTTTTAATTAGTGATAATTTTTGGCGACACGAGTGCGTTTTTGCGGTTTTTCCCTAATCTTTATACATGTCAATAACGTTTTTTATATGTAAAACTTTGTAATAATTTTGCTAAATGCTGAAGAAGACCCAGTGAGGTCGAAACGTACATATGTATTTTTCTTATAATAAATTTCAATTTCATGTAGCGTAGAATTCTTGTTTCTTATATTATATTTTGTGAACATGTAAAAGACATTTTTTGTTTTGGCTCGATTTGACTTATTGGCCTGTATATTTCTTTTAAATTGTTATTATTTGTATCGAGCGGAATTATTCTTATGTATATTTATATTTTATATTATTGATATAAATTTTTCAACAGGTTTCTAGAAACCATTAGGAATGGCATACCTAAGTATAATGTAAAATTCAATCCAAGTAAAATAAAAACCAACGTAGGAATTGCAACCTTACAAGTCCACGGAAATAACATTTTTAAAACAGATTTCGATAAAATTACCGTATGTCGAGAAGGAAGCTGTACATCACGACGAACACAGTCAAACTCACAGTGAAATCCAGCATTTCAATCCATTAAAAATGGAAGAAAAACATTCGGTATCTTATCTCAATTTCCTTTCCAGTGAATGAAGTATCATTCGCCTCACGTTAGTTTTCTTAATTATTTGAGAATCGTAAAAATTAAGGACATTTGTATGATAATTTTGCAAGTAATATTCATTTTATTCCAATCTTTATTTTTTATTTTGAACAGATTAAGTTTTACGAATGAGAGCAATCTGGAATTAGTTGGAATAAAATATATAATTATTCTTGAAAAGTTAGAAAGAAAGAAAGAGAGATCAGGAATTAGCTAGACACAGACTATAAGTAAAAAAAGAGCCTTGAATAATACAACTCTTTGTTTTTGTCACACGTAAGTTTGTAAAATGTTTCAACTAAATAACTTTGATTTTTTTCGAAATTTTAGCAATTTAGAGAATAATAATTTAAGTCATACATAACAGCATAAATGATAGATTTATGTACAAAATTTCAACTCAATCGGATGAAAATAATACGGAAACACACAAAGACCGAACACACAAACATTCATTTTTATATATAAGATATAGTTTAATCCCAATATTTTATTACATTTATTATTTTATATATATTTTATTATATAATGTTGTTTCGATCCTCACGTTGCTCCAAGCTAGAAAGAAAAATATCGTTAAAAAAAAAGAAAAAATATTGAAACTTAAATGAAGAAAAAAAATAAAATGTTTTATGAAATACTTACCGAAGACGTTTGACAAGAGGCTCGTCTTTCTCCTCCTCCTCCTTCTCCTCCTTTTCTTCCTCCTCCTTTTTTCCTTCTCCTCCCACTTCTCCTCCTCCTCTTCCTCATCCGACGAGGATACGTATGGATCCGTATCGGCATCGGCATCATAATCCTCCTCCTCCTCTACCTCCCTGCGAATCGGAGGATGAATCGCTTCGATTGCCGTACTACGAAAAAAAAAATATATATATATACATGACTAGTTCTCAGAAAAATTCGAAATTCGTGTATATACTCATTTTTATATATATATATATATATATATATATATATATATTTTTTTTTTTGTCATGTCGTCGCGAGGCACAAACGCGCGCATGCCCTCGGCGCCGCTGCGCCGCGACGCGGATTCAAAAAAAAGAACGGCGAAGGATCGTGCTTCCGCCTCGCAAAGCTTCTCGCGCTTCCGGCAATAACCGCACACGAAATTCGTTGGGCGCCAGACGCGTCGTATACGCGTCAACTAAACACAACTCGCGGTAACCAAATATTCGCCGGTCGCACGATAAGGGCCGGCTAACCCCTACGTCGGTGGAGGGGCAGGGCGGTGCCTCACAGTCACGCCCGGTGTTCACGCTAACGGCGCAATTACTCTATCCTACCACGACACACACCATCCACGCAGCTCTCGCGAAACCACACCGCGTACACTCGATACCAATCTTTCGACGCAAACCACACTCAGCATCCGGGAGGATCGGTCCGAGCCGCTCGCACGGCAGCGTATCCCCGGGGCTCGTATCGCTCACACAAATAGTACCCTCGCGAAGCCTCCTGCCGTCGAAACGGGACCCCTCGATGCCGATCGCCAATACCCGATACTTACCCGTCGTAACGGGCGGGTCACTCACGCTAATTAATGCGTCGACATCCCAGCGCGACCGTCGTCCCCCTTCGCGGGCGCTTGGCTGTACAGAATTAATATATCGGGCAACCTCACCGGTGGTGCTCGCTCGCGGCTTCTCTGGGGCCTCTCCTGGCGACGAAGACTCTGTCCCGACAGCGCACAGCTCGACACTCGAGAATGGCTTCTCTCAAAAGAGCCTCGGCCTCGCTTCCGCACGCTCGGACGGTTCGCACGCAAGAGACCGTTGTCCCGCGATCGATCCCTCATTGATCCGCGGGTGGCGCGATCGCGCCCCTCCCTCTCCTGATTGGAGTGGGGTGGCGCGACCTAGGGGCGCGGGGGTTTCAAACGCGATAGCGGGCCCGCGCCTTTCTCGCGGTCCGCCTCGCCCGGCCACCACCGGTCTTCGGAGGGTGGTCTCGGTTTGCTTCGGCGTCCGCCTCCCTGGCTTCCCGCCTTCGGCCACCGTGCTGGGCGCGACGCTTGCCGCAGCCGCTCCTTCCGGTGGTTTTCTCCGGTGCGGGCCTCTTCGCGGACTGGCATGGCCGCACCTCCTCCCGGCCCCTGGTCGCTGCGCCTCGGGCTCTTGGTCTGCTCGGTGGCTGGTTCTTCCGGCTGGTCTTCTCCGGGTAGGATGACGGGGGTCGTCGGGTGAGGTGCCATACAAAATAACACGCGTGATTAAAATTAGTTGTTCATTCGCTACTACTGCCCCGGGGATGTCGGTTCGCTCGGTAGCCCTTGGCGTGGACGCGAGGCCGCGCCCTTGTGACGGTGGCGGGACGCGGTTACTCCCCGCGGAGCAGCCACGTCACAGTACGTATACGTATATATATATATATATATATATATATGTCCAAAGGCAGTTTTCAGGACAAAAAATAAAATCGTTTAAAAATATTTTCCTTATGATTTCCTATGCTATATTTAAATAAAATTGATGTATTCCTACTCGTTCAGGGGAAAAAAATCAATTTGGTAGTTTCCAGGACACTCACAAATTGATATATTCCGGGACAACAGATTTCCAAGACATTGATAAGGAACGGCAGGTTTCGGGACATTTAATATATAAACCAGAAAATAGATTCCAGGACATAAACATTCAAGCTGGATGATAATATTTCTTTAATTACTTATTTTAATTATTTTAATTAATTAATTTTTTTCTTAAATGCCTTATTATTTAAATTGTTAATTTTTCTGACTTTTTGTTTTGTTAAATTATTAATTTTATTATATTTTTATACAATATAAAATGAAGAAAAGTATTAAAATCATATGAAACTGTTAAACATATAAGAAGATATTATAAGAATGGTATATTAATGATAACTGTAAAGCTGTAGTGAAATAAACAATGTTGAGTGAAAACCAGTCAATATGTTAACAATACAAATTAATAAACGAAGAAAGCTTTATTTGGTCAAAGGTGCTCAAAATTATTTTTTGCGTGAATTTTACAGTTTACAGTGGTAAAATACTAGATACTATTGTACTAAAAATGTTACATAGAAAAACTTAAAATATTTTAATGAACAGAAATCCATTATACAAAAAAAATATATCCTTTCTTAAAAAAGGCATGTTATTGATTTTTTAAGCTTTTTTCGTTGCTATGCGACGGTTATCTATCGGCAAATTCGCGTTGTTTATCGCGAAGTAGACATTGATTGGCGAAGTAAGCATTGACAATTTTTATCGATTGGTTGTCATAGAAATAATTACGTTTGACGGTTTGTGACGTTTGACATAATTGCCGATATTAGAATTTTTAAATTTACATGTTTTTTCTTTATAAAAAGAAATGAAAGAAAAAAAACGTGCATGTAACGCGCGCATGTATATCCTAGTATATTAAAAAAAGAAAATCTAATAAAGGTGTAATAAACAACAATGTTCTCAAATGCTCTAGCACAGATTTAAAATGGTTCCTACCGATATAATTCCTCTGTTTTCAGATATTAATAATTTTTACTTTTTTTTATCAAGCAGCACTATTAGAGAGATGAGAGTATTATCATATTTTATTAACAGAAATTAACATAAATTAGTACATTCGTAAAACACAATAATAATTTACGTTACTAGATAATTTAACAACTTCGTATAATCTTAATATTTTTCCAATAAATTAAAAATTTTTAAAGATCAAAATCAGATTCAGCAGCTCAAAAACTACAAAAAAACATATACTGTTTTTATTTGCCGCACTGGGAGAAGGATGCCGCAAAATCAAATCATATCATTTATTTTTGTTTCGAGAAAATTAAAAACTTAACATTTTGAACAGAAATGTGTTATATCTAAAAACAGAAAAAACCGATATAAAAATAAACCTCTTATAAGAAACAGCGGATTTAAGAATCGTTGTTTTTATCGTTAAATAAAAAGGATTTATGGGAAAAATATTATTCTAACATACTTACAAACATCATACTATCGTCTCATATATTTGTTTCATTCATAATGTAAATCCTTGTACATACACATATGATTGCGCCAAGAGTCTTACAAAAAAGCAAATGCGTAAAAGTAATTTCGCGATGGTAAAATTAAAAATTTGTTAAATACCTGATATAAAAACAACTTTTAGCATGAAACTATTAAAGGACATCGTTGTCTATTGCCGAATAATAAAGATTTACCGGTTTCTTTTACTTTACTAAGTAGAATAGAATTGAATAAAAAATAAAATCAGATAAAAAAGACAAATTTTTTAAAAAGTTTTACTGGTCCCGGAACATGCCATACATTCACGAATTCAATTAAATTAAAAACAAGGTAAAAAATTATTTTGTTAATATTGTATTTAGAAAGAAAAATAATACTTGCCTTTTATTTAGAATGTGCCATATATTAAGAATAAATAATAGTTTGTCTAAAAAAAAAAAGAACAAAACGTACGATAGTATTACATATAAAAATTTATATTGGTATTTTTTAAATTGTAGATTTTAAATTTTACTATTACGAAAGTAGTCTGTTTATACGTAAAACTTTTTACGACGTGCGTGGAAATACGAGAATTTACATTATGCGTAAAGAAATACTATAGTTAAAAAAAATTTCGTCGGTCTTGGAACATGCCATAAATATAAAAACGTAAATTATTTCGTCAAAAATAAAGATAACCGATTTGTGAGACAACAGCTTGATGTTTATATGAATACCAGAATACATATGTCATATAATACTTTCCCGACAAATTTTTATTATTCGGCGATAAAAGCAAAAATGTCCTTAAATCTACAGTTCCATACAAAAAGTCGGTTTTATATCGGTATTTTTTAAATTGTAGATTTTAAATTTTACCACTACGAAATTACTTTATACGTAAAGCTTTTTACAAAAACATGCGTGGAAGTACGAGGATTTACATTATGCGAACGTAATGGCAGATTTCGAGTCTGTACATTAAAATGCACATATATTCAGATGCACAGACTTGGAACCTGCTTGTACATCCAATTTATCATTATTATTTATTCGCTTATATTTATAATTTTTTTAAGTATATCCCGTTTAACGATAAGAAATACAAAAGTTTCTTTTACTTTACTGAGTAGAATAGAATTGAATAAAAAATAGAATTGGATAAAAAGACATCATATTTTTAAAAAAGGTTTACTGGTCCTGGAACATGCCATACTTTCAAGAATTCAATTAAATTTATTAAATCAAAAACAAGGTAAAAAATTATTTTGTTAATATTGCATTTAGAAAGAAAAATAATACTTGCCTTATTTAGAATGTGCCCTATATTAAGAATAAATAATAGTTTATCTAAAAAAAAAAAAAAAAAACAAAAACAAAACATACGATAGTATTGTACATATTTTTATGCATAGTGTATTATATTGTTGCACGCTCGCTCACTAATTGCGCGCTCGCACACCACAGTTCCTCACGCACTCACCACTCGCGGCACTTACGCGGAAAGAAGCAACACGTAAATTAATACAAACGAATGATTTATTGACAGATCGGAGATACAAGCGTTCCATTTAATCGGACTCCACTCTAAACAACTCTCCTGGCAACGCATCAACAAGCGTCGTCAGGGAACGAGACTCAATCTCCGGTACGCATCTTCATTGCGTACCGGGTGACCAGGCGCGGGCGCAACACTGCCCCCCTTCTTCTCAGATTGTCGCCCCCGACAATCCTTGAGGGGTAGAAGAAGTTTCTTTTCTCCCAACCGGCTCCAGGGAGGCTCAACCCTCCTCACGGGTATCGAGTTGGTCCTCAGCCGGCTTCCAGGGAGAAGCCGCGGAATTCTTTTCAACGCCGCCCATGTCCCTCTTCTCTCGAGTCTTGTTCTTCCTCTTGGGATCTTCAGTCTTGATCCCGAGTCTTCTTTCTTCGGACAAGGGGGGTGACTTTCGCCCTGTGGCACCAACATCCCGCAGGACTCTCCAAGTCCCTGCTTCGGCATTCGCCCTGTGTCCCACGGAAAAACCACAGGATAAAAACCGTGGGCGAGGCAGTCTTCTATTTAAAAAAAAAACAGTTCAACGGTAACAAAAGGCAGGAAGGAAGGCCAGCTCCAAGGTCCGGGAACATCCTCTCTCCCCAGCCGGTCCCACTCAGTTTTGAGGCTCGCACCTTCCTTTCCTAAAGAAAGAACACAAAACGCAGTAACTCGGAACAAAACATAAAAACATAACTTTTTTTGACGAGTTCCGACTTTTTTTCCTAGACCCTACCCAAACGCCTCCTCGAGTAGAGCGCCAGCCTATCCGCATGTACCACCTTCCTTCTATGCCTGGGAGATTCCTGGATACAAAAGACTACCTCACTTAACTTTCTAACAACCGTGTAAGGACCTTCCCAGCTGCACTGCAATTTAGGGGCTCTTCCCCTTTTCCTTTGAGGATTAAACAACCAAACCTTTTGGCCCTCTTGAAAAAGAACTCGCCTGGCCTTTCGATCGTACCAAGCTTTGACCCGAGAAGACTTCACCTCCATCCGCCTCCTCACAGAAGAATGTAACTCTCCCAACCTTCGCTTCGGGGAAACTAAGAAACTAAGCTTAAGAGATAATTTTGCAAAGAAATGTAAGTGTCAGAATTGAGTCAGGAATACGATATTTTTCTCAATCACTTACCTGTAGAGATGCGATGACTTCGTGTTATTGTAGTTCCTTGAGAGAGATGGATGGATCGTATTTCTTGTGACTTCCACAACTTTTTGTAGATATTAAATCGCGTTCCCACTGATAATCCAGAGCTGAGTAATCACACGCAAAATATTCTTCTTTTATAAATTTACGTTTCACACATTTTCACTCACGTTTCACTCACTCGATCACTAATCACTGTCGATCACCGAGTAATTATTTGACTGAAAAGAAATCACTCAAAGAAATACACACGATACATAACACGCGACACGTGTTTACTTCGCGACAGCAAGCAGTCGACTGATTTATGGTTGTACTAGCGCTGCCAACCGTAAATGCAAGCGTGCGATTGATCAAATATCTTCTATATTCAGAATGCGGCATTTTACGGTTGGCAGCGCTAGTACAACCATAACCAAAAATCAGTCGACTGCTTGCTATCGCGAAGTAAACACGTGTCGCGTGTTGTGTATCGTGTGTATTTCTTTGAGTGATTTCTTTTCAGTCAAATAATTACTCGGTGATCGACAGTGATTAGTGATCGAGTGAGAGAAACGTGAGTGAAAATGTGTAAAACGTAAATTTATAAAAGAAGAATATTTTGCGTGTGATTACTCAGCTGTGGATTACACAGGTCGACAAGGTTTTATCACAGAAGCAGTGAGAAGTATTCCCGAAGGAATTTGGTGCGCTGAATCCGAATCTGACCTCAGAATTCCGCCATCACGTCAGGATTTTGAGATATTCTAACCTAAAGGTACGAAAATGGCTGTTTTTAGGTATTTTCGAGGTTAAGTTGTGCCTTCAGAGAATTTTACCGACAAAAATTAATTACACTGTCGTAAAGTACGATTCTTCTTCTTTAATTTCCGTTCTTGAACGTCCCGATATGATTTTTTTTCACCGAGATATTGTAGATTGAAGTTCGTGCTACTTACATAAACTCAGATGAAATGATGCTGTTTCTTCAATTGATGCATAAAATTAATCAAGATAAAGCAATATCAGGACTCGCTCTTTAGAGGATTTTTTAGAGGTTTATTTGCATGAATTTCCACAAAATCCAAAGATCTCAATCTCACATTCACCAGATTGGAACCGCTACATTGAATTCCGCGAATAAATGATAAATTTATAATTTAATGATACAAAGAATTTCCGAATGAAAGTTCCCGCAGTCACCTAAGACGTTTCATTTTCTATAATATTCATGACGTGCATCAATTGAAGGTACAGCATTTCATCTGAGTTTATGTAAGTAGCACGAACTTCAATCTACAATATCTCGACGAAAAAAAATCATATTGGGACGTTCAAGAATGGAAATTAAAGAAGAAGAATCGTACTTTACGACAGTGTAATTAATTTTTGTCGGTAAAATTCTCTGAAGGCACAACTTAACCTCGAAAATACCTAAAAACAGCCATTTTCGTACCTTTAGGTTAGAATATCTCAAAATCCTGACGTGATGGCGGAATTCTGAGGTCAGATTCGGATTCAGCGCATCAAATTCCTTCGGGAATCAGTATTATATTCCCTGCGATATTAAATACCCTCTAATTTGTAGACCTGTGTTATCAGTGGGAACGCGATTTAATATCTACAAAAAGTTGTAGAAGTCACAAGAAATACAATCCATCCATCTCTCTCAAGGAACTACAATAACATGAAGTCATCGCATCTCTACAGGTAAGTGATTGAGAAAAATGTCGTATTCCTGACTCAATTCTGACACTTATAGTCTAGGATCCGGCCGCGAGATTTCTACATGAATAATGTAGACAATCAAAATCAAATTTTTAAGTATTTTCAGAAGTGGGGGAATGCATTTTTCATAGGGTGCCAATAAAAAATTGCCCGCAAGTACTATTAATTAAAATATTATTAATTGATTTTTGGAGAAACATTTCGTTTACACCTTATATGAATAAAACCTACATCACTTCACAGCAGTGTATTGACAATATTTAAAAAGTCACGGCTGCCATTGATTGCTTAGCCGCAACCTCTAGGCACCCAGGTGTAAACAGGTATATTTTTGTTTAAACTTTTCATGCATGGCGTATATTTATTTCATTGGCACCACATTAAAGCTAATTTTTTTCTGCATTTAATGATATAAAGGTGCCTGTAAAAAACAAACCGCAAGTTTGAGTTTCCTGCCCTTAAAGACGCGAGATATTGAAAATAAAGTGAGAGAGAGTGAGCGCGCGACGCTACTGTAAAACAAGGATGCTAAACGCCAGCTGTACGCGTTTTGTGAGCCATTGCGCATGCCTCGATGAATAGGGTTCTCAACCAACGGTCTAAGTAGTAGTAAGAACGACTCTATTTAAATGCTCCAAAAAAGTCAAACAGATAAAATTTAATGATATTCGAAAAAATAATATTAGTTTTATAAATAATAATAAATATAAATATTATTTATAAAATAAAAATAATATTAAATATTTAAATAATAATAATAACAACAAACTTACATACGTACTTTGTAAAAAATTGGACTTCATGAATTTTTGTTTGTTTTTAAAACCACTCAATAAAACTAAACTTATATTTTACAGTAAAAAATCTAATTCATTTTCCAAATAAAATCAAAAAGAGCATACTTATCAAAAATAAAACTTTGATTATTTATGTCAATGAAAATTTTATTATGTAGGTTTTGTTTGAGCAAATGATTGATTTTATTATCAACACAGTTACAAGTGACAAATTGATTACAGTAAATTACATATAATAATTGTTGAGTATTATTAATAAGGGACAGAATAATTAACTTTTTATACAAAAGAAACCAGTAGTGTTAGATAAAAAAATAGATAAATCAATTAAAAAATTATAACATCTCATTCCTTGTCATTTATTAAAAGTCCAATTCCTCGCTACTCTCACTATCATCACTGCTATCAATTTCGTCGCTACTAATATCGGAGTCTCCTTCGTTATCAGCAGATTTGTCTTGAGAATTACATAGTATGACATTCTTTACCTCTACAGGTGTTGCATCTCCTACAAACCATGTTGGTTTGAGATGACCATCTAATAAGACCCAACCGTTATTCTCTGCGTTAAACTTGATGCAATTTGGCTCAGTAGCATTCAACCACATAGAATTCACATAACAAGTTCTCAATATTTTTTGTTTTAAAGACTTCAAACATGGCAGAATATGAGTAGAGTCGAAGCCTTTAATGCTTTTCATGAATTTTTCATGTCTTGTTTTTGAGCCATACATTTTATTAAACAGAATAAATCTTGCCTCATTCACACTTTGACAACCGGGTATCCCATACATAAGACAAGTGAATTCTTGGACCGTTTTAATTTTATCGTCATCAAAAATGTCATGCGGGTAAATTAATGATGCAAAAATGTCTTGAATTTTTTTATGTTTCATGAATATTTTAAAAGGACGAACTTTTCCTTTATTGAAGAAAGCAGCAGTGTAATCACTTCCCGTGAATGCATGAAATGCCGGAAGCGCATGACACAAAGTTGGACCTAATTTTTTCGATAATTCCGTACAGTTTATACAGACTTCGTCTTTATTACCTTTTTTGGATGCACTGTTTGCTAACCAAATTTGTAAAGTAGGAAATTTGTGTATGTTGCCCAATAAAATTATGAAGATATCAGTGTCAGATGCTTTAATCAAAACGTTTGAATGCTCGTGGACTTTGCTTATATGATATACAATTCTTGTGTCAGCTTCCTCATGATCACATGCAAAATCATCTTCTTCATTTTTTACAACTCGGTTTCCAAAACAACAGTATGAAAAACATTTTTCTCCAACTGTGATAAACATTTTTTTATCCTTTAATATTGAAGCGAATGAGTCATCCTCCCAGTGATGAGCTAAAAATTTAACCAAAGCATCTTTGAAACAAAAGTTTTTCAAACATTTTAAAAAATCATTGGGTCTTGTTTGTAAAGGACCATTAATCGTATAAGGTATGTCAATACCTTCTCTGTTTTGTCTTTCGCAGTCCTTTATGGACGGTTTTAAGTATCTGTCGAAAACAATATGTACTTCTGGAGCCTTTTTGGCACACAGTTTGATCAATATTGACTCAGCTAGTTCTCCAAATGCTTGTGGCAGATTTGAAGCTATTTGATACATGTAATAAAAGCCATCAATTATTTCTACGTCAACTTCACCGGGATTTTCTGAGTCAATTTTAGATGTCAATTGTTTACTTAACGTTGACTTATCAGTTTTCAACATCTCTCCGGAATAGGAAAATAGCGCAGGAGGTACGGGCGCGAGAGGAAAAGACAAACAGTACCCAATATCAACCTTTTCTTCTATAGCGATTGCTAATAGTCGTCCAAAAATGTCGCGTTCCATTTTGATTAAAGTTTTATCTCCATTTTTACTTTTAATAGTTCTTTTCACACAATCAGATGCAAAATTAAATAATTTTGTACGCTTTATTGGCTTAACAAATCTTGTAGAATCTGCGGAACATTCTGAAAAAATTCAACTTGTGTTCTTGGCCTAATGATTTGATGTTAAGTAAACAGGTTTCAACATTTAATGATGCCGCTTTACCAGTAGACATATTAAATAAACTATCTTTGTCCACATCTTCACCAAATGGATTCATTGTCTTTTTGATTGTATCAATTATACTTGTTAAAGTCTTAGTGTCTTTTTTTATTCGATGGTTTTGTAACGAATGAGAGGTATCATCTATTTGTGATAACCCAATTTCTGCTTTAACAAAAGACAAAATTTTTGTCCTCATGCTATGGCTGAGAGCCCACCTCTGTCTTGCGGATATTGAGTTTGTGAAATGACTAACACCAGTTAAGGTATTGCCAGCATCAGCATTAATTGTTTGCTCTAAAGTCAAGTCCACTGGGGACCTGCCTAAGCATGATTTAGTCCGTCTGACACCAAATGCGCCTTCGCGAAATTCGTTAACCAAAGTTGAATTCTCAACCTTCAATTTTATTAAATTATTTAAATACATGGCTGCCCATTTTGAGTAATTCTGTAGATTAAATGCAAAGAAGTAATCACACATTTCATCGATAGAATGTAAGTATAGCTCAAAATCGTTAGTCCGGATACTTCTGGAAAATCGAAGATATAAGTTGACAAGTTCTGTGTATTGCAAGTAATATTGCGCTGTCTTTCCATGTCCACCTTGGAGAGTTACTTGGCGATATTGTTTGTAACCATCAAGTATTTTTTGCAGCGAGTCAGATAAAACGATGCCTTCATTAACTTCACATGAAGTATTCATTACTGCTTCTAAATCTTCAACTAATGTTTCAAAAAGTGTTTCACTTTCTACCAAATTATCTTCATCATTTGAATCTTTATTTGATATTCCGAAATTATTTTTTATATCAGATAAATACCTCTCAAAATGAAGAACCTGCAACGCACCAGAAGCCAAAGGATGAAGTCTCTTACATCTGTTGAAGTGTTTGCTGTCCAGAAAGCTGTTCAAAGATCCGCTTGCTAGTGCCTCAGCTTCAACTAAAGTCTCGATTAAGCCACTGGAGTCAATATACTTTCCAATGCTTTTAAAGTATGACATTTGCATGTGAAATGCCCCTAAATTTATAAAAACATTATCAAACTCAGGCCTCTTTGTATATTGTATCTGCATAGCTAATTTCGCTATAGCTAAATCATAAGTAGCAATAATCTGCGGTTGGTTACAATTCTTTGAAACTTCTTTAGCAACATTCAGAGTCTCTTGAACAACAGAAAGTGACGTTGGAGATTCGTTGATTGGTGACAAATACTCGACAGTTTGAATTTTGCTGCGGTCGAGATTAATTTTGACATTGTAACCCAACCACATGGGTAAAAAATCAATTTGAGACAAGGAGATACTCCAAATCAAATCTTTATCTACTGCTATCATTTTTTGAGGTTGGCATGAATTAATAGTTTCTTTGATTGTTTCAATTGGAAGAAATGTCATGCTTGTAAACGGTGTTTTTACATATGGAGCTATATCTCTTATAGGTGCTTTATAACATCTTCTCTTAATAGGAAGACGTTCTTCACGAACGTTTTGAGAACACGAAGCCATATCTGAAGATGAATCACTATCCGATTCTTCTTCATATTCACAACGAAATTGGTAGATGATTCCGACGGTATCATGTAAAGTATCTTTTCCAGTAGATGTGTCGACAAATCGATCAAAATTATCAAAAGCAACATGTGTACTCAGCCCATTTACTTTATGGATACCTGATGGTATGACATTGTTATCTTCTTGAGAAGTGTACGTCATCTCCGTTTCGATTTCTTCAGTTAAAGGGTAGCTTATAGTATGACCATATCTATTCAACATCGTAAGAACTTTTTTTGAGCTTGTAATTGACTTCATTGATACTCCGAGGGTAAGGTGTTTTGACGGTTTGATTCTCCCTTTGGTAACAATATAAATAAGGTCGCTGCATACTGACTTAATTTTTACTAAATCGTCACTTGAGTTTTTACGGTGTATGTCCGGGCCTTGGACCAAATCGCACACAAAATTAAAGAGTTCTTCTGGAATATTACATTCACCACGTATAACATCCTGCGGAGTAAGATTTTTTTCCGGCAGCTTTGTACTCTGAAGAATTGTTATCGAATTCCGTAATTTATATGCGACATCTCGACATCGATTTTTTGTCTTTGATTCTATCCCAGCAATTTCACTGGCTAATCGTGCGGTGTCCATATCATATACATAAACAATTTTTTTCTTATGTGTCTCCATGGAACACTCAATTGTTACACGGTCACCAAAAGCTTTCATTATTTTACTCTCCAAATGTTCAGCGCGATAATCTTGTATATCTTCTGCATGCACTTTCCCTTCACCAAATTCTAAAAACAATGATTTATATTGGGTAAGTAAGTCGGTAAGATACATAACGCGAAGTTTTTCAATTATTTCCACTTTGATGGTCTCTGACAAGGCATTAAATGCTAAATTATGCAACTGTCTATTTTTATGCCAATCGGTTGGTTCTGGGGGCTCTTCATCTTGTCGCTTCTGTGATATCTGATACGAAGATAAACAATTAGAATGATAAGCAACCGAAAAATTGCTGTTTAACTTTGCAAGCAATTTCGAATCATTGGATTTTTCGGCCATTGCTCTTATCGCATTAACAGTTGCTTCAGATCGTGGAAATGCAACATAACTCCTTTTCTTACCAACTTTTTTTTCTATACTATCGCAAAACAGGCAGACAGACTTTTTATTTTTATTTTCTGATAAAATATCTTTCTGAGGTGTTGAGGAAGATGACAAAGAGTTTGAAGATTGATTCTGAATGTTTTCATGGGCGGATGAGGTAGTAGGCTGCTCGTTTAAAGCAGCTACACTTGAATGGTTCTCTTGCGAAGTTATGATAGGTTGATCTCTTGTTGTAGCATCTAGTTCGTCCTACAAAGTTAATTTTATGTATTGAACAGAAATTCCAATATTTTTATATCCAGATATATTACTGCGATATATACTTACAGGATCAGAACTTATAGAAGAAATGCTTTCTCCATGGAGATCTAAAGGTAAACTTGGAATCTGTAGGTAACAAGAAATACTGCGTTGTAACTAAATTTTGTATTTTATTATTTTCATTGTGAATTTACTAAACAATAATTAATTTTTAGAGTTAACGATAATAGAAAAAAACGTATATATTGAAAATTAAAAAAAAATCACATGTATACGATTTAAAATCTTAATGTGAATTTTTTCAATTGATTTTACATCTATTCATTCATACATTCATTTATAATTGGAATATTATTGTATGTCTTCTTAATTTACAATTATAATTACTTATTGACACTTAAAATTTATAGAAATTTTAAAAAACCATTATGTTTTAGTAAAATATGAAATATAGTAAATAGAGAATTACTGTGATTGTAATCATTCTAACTACATATAAAACAAGATGTAAAAAGGTCCGACTACCTGAAAAATTCTACCTGTCTAAAAAATGTCATACCTTTGGAACTATATATATTCACAGTGATATATATCTATACACTAGTAATATGAATAATATTGAAGTTGAATAGAAAATTTTTACTTACAGTTAAAGTTGTGCAAAAACTTTCAAACTCTTCTCTATCTTTTTGCTTTAAAACATTAACTTTTTTGAGACACTCAGTATGATACCCAAAATAATCAGTTGATTCTACTGTTAATATAAGATCGTGATATTTATATTTCTTTTTTCGCCGGAATAATAACATTGAGAAACATTTTCTAAATGATGCATTATTAAATTGGAATACATTGTTGGATTTACTGCACACAAAACACTTCGCCATTTTTAAACTTATTAGCTTTGCATAAACAAAAGTAATATCATAACAACATTAATGAAATAACAACAACAATAAAAGCAATACGTATTACGAGCTTCAAAACAGTGTGATTAGAATTTACGAAAACATAAACCTCAACTCAGCTGCTTGACTGAGAACCCTATTCATCGAGGCATGCGCAATGGCTCACAAAACGCGTACAGCTGGCGTTTAGCATCCTTGTTTTACAGTAGCGTCGCGCGCTCACTCTCTCTCACTTTATTTTCAATATCTCGCGTCTTTAAGGGCAGGAAACTCAAACTTGCGGTTTGTTTTTTACAGGCACCTTTATATCATTAAATGCAGAAAAAAATTAGCTTTAATGTGGTGCCAATGAAATAAATATACGCCATGCATGAAAAGTTTAAACAAAAATATACCTGTTTACACCTGGGTGCCTAGAGGTTGCGGCTAAGCAATCAATGGCAGCCGTGACTTTTTAAATATTGTCAATACACTGCTGTGAAGTGATGTAGGTTTTATTCATATAAGGTGTAAACGAAATGTTTCTCCAAAAATCAATTAATAATATTTTAATTAATAGTACTTGCGGGCAATTTTTTATTGGCACCCTATGAAAAATGCATTCCCCCACTTCTGAAAATACTTAAAAATTTGATTTTGATTGTCTACATTATTCATGTAGAAATCTCGCGGCCGGATCCTAGACTATTACATTTCTTTGCAAAATTATCTCTTAAGCTTAGTTTCTTAATTACAAAAATAAATGGTAGTGAGTGAGCAAGAGTGAGAATAAATCAGAGTGAGAGTGAGTAGGTGAGAGAGAGCGAGAATGTGTCATGTACGTGTGTATCGATACGTAAAGCGATGGGCTAAGGCTGAGGCGCCCCACATAATCACTTGCGTCGGACGGTGAGTTGCGTCGTCCCTGCCTACCTTCCATACTCTTTCCGTAATTCGTTAACTATTTCTCTTTATAATTCAAAAACTAAGCTTCGGAGAAAATTTTGGTAAAGGAAGAATCATCTCAGAATTTACTCAGGAATACGACATTTCAATCTGCAGGGGTTGTTCTGAATCACCCTGTATATATATATACAGGGTGTCCCATCGCACTTGTGCAAACGCTCGTGAGCAGGTACGGCAAAGTAAACTGAACAGAAAAGTCCTGTACCATTTTGCTAAATTTGCAATAATAAGCGAAATATTTAATATTAAAATTAGGCGAATAAGAGCGCGCCGAAGTACAAGGAGGCAAGCGCTTGAGCCGCCGGAGCTATAGCACGGCCTAGTGTGTCAGCATTGGCTGTCCGGAGATGTGGCAAGAGACGGCAGCGGCGAGGTACGGGCAGCGGCATGCTGACACACCTTTCCCCTCGTCTAGCGTCCCGCTGTACTAGGTTATCGCACCGTGGATCTGTTCTTCTTAACTGCACTGCTGAACTAGTGCAATAAGTTAGAGTGAAAAAATATACATTTGTCTCATTCTAACTTGTTACACCAGTTCAACAGTGCAGCTGAAAAGAACAGATCCCGTGTCAAGACTCAATTGCCGATATTATAATAAACTGCCGATATTATATTGAAATAATAAGCGTAAATAAAAATAATTTTGCATAAAATATGTTATTTCAATATGTGAAGTAACGATTACAACCTGTATTCGTTGTGTTCTGCTTGAAATAGTTTCAGTCTCTCTGTTTAAGTTGGCATGACGCATTTTTTTAGATTAATTTTATTTTTTTTAATACAAGTGCAGAATTCTTTAATTTTTATCAGGAACTGTAGACCTATTAAAAGTGTTGTTAGGATTCTATTATTCTTAATGTTATTTTTTGAATCTTTATTTTCCTGAAATTCGTCATGCCAACTTAAACAGAGAGACTGAAACTATTTCAAGCAGAACACAACGAATACAGGTTGTAATCGTTACCTCACATATTGAAATAACATTTTTTATGCAAAATTATTTTTATTTACGCTTATTATTTCAATATAATATCAGCAGTTTATTATAATATCGGCAATTGAGTCTTGACACGGATCTGTTCTTTTCAGCTGCACTGCTGAACCGGTGCAACAAGTTAGAATGAGACAAATGTATATTTTTTTCACTCTAACTTATATTGCACCAGTTCAGCAGTGCAGTTAAAAAGAACAGATCCACGGTAACCTAGGACAGCGGGACGCTAGGCGAGGGGAAAGGTGTGTCAGCATGCCGCTGCCCGTACCTCACCGCTGCCGTCTCTTGCCACATCTCCGGGCAGCCAATGCTGACACACTAGGCCGTGCTATAGCTCCGGCGGCTCAAGCGCTTGCCTCCTTGTACTTCGGCGCGCTCTTATTCGCCTAATTTTAATATTAAATATTTCGCTTATTATTGCGAATTTAGCAAAATGGTACAGGACTTTTCTGTTCAGTTTACTGTGCCGTACCTGCTCACGAGCGTTTGCACAAGTGCGATGGGACACCCTGTATATATAAAAGTTTCAATTTTTTATATTTTTGTATGAATAACATGAGTATTGAATTAAATTTCGAATGAATGAATAACAAAAAAATTTTCAATACTTATTAGATAAAAATAAAATAAAAATTTAATTTTTAATATAAATAATTTCAGATATAAGATATGTATTCTATACACAAAATAAACTAAAAAACTGAGAAATTTAAAACTGTCAAATAAAAACTTAATGTAATATTTTACATTGTCTTGCAAATAAAAAAATACTTAAAAAATAAAATTATAAAATTACTTACACTTAATAATAAATGTACTTATATTTAATTGTAGTTTTTTGCAAATATATGGTTTTAATGTTTACAATTTCATAAAACGCATATGTATTTAAGTATTGATCATTATTTATATTAATAACAAAAAAGAATACTATTCAAAACTTAGAACTTAATCAAAATTTTTATAAGATGTCAGTCTTTTAATTGGCTGATTTAAAAAATAAAATCATGAATAGGTACGCAATTTTATTCATTGCTAGCTTTGATTTTCTTTAATTGATTGTGCAACCATGTTTTAATTACGTCCACTTTTCTATCCTTTAAAACGTTATATGTGATTTTAATTCTTTCTATTTCTTGTAATGATGACAATTTTCTTTTGCGCATATATTTCGAAAAATACATATTTGCATCTGTTATCTCTTTATTTGTCCACCGTCTTTTTTTTTTATTTTCACGGCCTGAAATGCAGATATAATTCATGAAAAAAATAATTAAGTAATAATTAAAATAATTAATATTAATGTAATCTAAATCATTATTTATTTACATGTAATTTGATTTTTTAGTTGATTTTCCTTTTGTGCATAGGTTATGAGATTTTCATTAGAGCTATTTGAATCCGTATTTATTATGTAATCTGATATATCACTGTCCGAATCCTTTCCTATATGGAAGAAAAAAAATATGAAAGTAATGTAAAAAATGCAAGAATAATATATTCGTAGATAAATGAAGTTATACTACAAGATATGTTAAGTTAACGTTTTTATGTAAGAGTATTTAACAAAAAAGTAATTTGTAGAAATAATTGATTGACATATACTTACGATAAATTAGACCCTTCTTTTTAGAGTAAATATTCTGTTTCGGATTTAAAATAACTTGTTTTTTCTCTGTAAGGAATTCCGTCAAAAATTTATTTATTATATATTGTACATAAAATAAACATTAATAAGTAACTAGATAGTAAAATATAACTACTAGTATAAATAAGTAAAAAATACTTTCGTTTTTTTTTTATCATTTTTCTGTATATTTTGCATGTTTTTTATTGCATTATTTTTCTTTCCACCTTTCAATGTGTTTTCCTTCTGTTTTTCTATTTGTTGTCCTCTTTTTTCCTGTAAATTCTTTCTGTACATATTTTCTTC
This sequence comes from Crematogaster levior, assembly GCA_901521435.1. Taxonomy (NCBI): domain Eukaryota; kingdom Metazoa; phylum Arthropoda; class Insecta; order Hymenoptera; family Formicidae; genus Crematogaster; species Crematogaster levior. Next base: position 52,570 of record CABEGB010001029.1, read on the forward strand.
CGAGTTTTCTATTGAGATATCTGAAGATGATACGTAATCTTCATATAATACATATAACAAACAAAGGTATAATTGGTTAATAACGATTTATTCAATCAAAAAACTCAAAAAACTTTAATTCAATCACTAACCTTGTTTATTGAAAAAAAGATTATTGCCTTCACTATTCATAGTTTCATTAGAAGCCGTTGTATCCGCGCCTTGAGCTTTCTCTAAAATTTTCGACATTTCCAGTATCTCAAAAAATCATAAATGAAAAGGTCAAGCCATGTTCAAAAATAGACTCTCAAGAATTTGAATTTTTACAAATTTAAATGATTATCTAATAATATATCACCATGAAAAGTAACTGATATATTATACAAGGTGCCAGTTCAAAGTGAACATACATAAAGTGTATATTATCTAAATAAATTAATAAAATAAATAATATAATAAATTTAATAATATATTACCACGAAAAATAACTGATATGTTATTCAAGATGCAAATTCAAAATGAACATACATACATAAGGTGTATATAAGTAAAATTGATTAAAATTTGACTCTAAGTGAAAGTACATAAGTGATATGTTATTCTTAGTGCACAAAATATAAAAGTCGTTTATTGAAGTTTGATTTGAAATTTATACAAGCCTAGACAATGAAAAATAGTTGTTTTTGTAATTCCACAGTACTAATTTGTTAATGACTCGGAAAAAGAACGGGGGAGCGTGGTAAGAAAAGGAAATGAGGGGAGGGGAGGGTGAGTGGAAGTTGGGGGAGGTGTGAGTGAAAGGTAAGAGAGAAGAGAAGTACATACATGACTGCGGACAGAGAACAAAAATTTTTCATGAAAAACATCACTTTTTGACCGTTTGTATATCCAGAACGGCTTGACCGATTTTTTTTTTTTTTTTTGCTTAACTTACTCGTGGCGATGCCACCTTTCAGAATATGCTACATGCATTTCAAAATTTTTTATATTTTAATAGTTCTGTACCCTCAAAAAATCGACTTTAATAGTTCTAAGAGACTTGTAGCGTCCAAAATTTGAACATGGCCGGAGACGCTACCGCGTCTCCTGATATCGACTTTAGCAACGGGTTGCCTGTAAATCTCTTTATGAATATGTTTATGATGACCCATGAAATTTGCTACTTTCGTTACTTGATTATCTGATAGATTTAAATCCACGCATTTTGTTGCAACGTGTTTGCGCAACGTAGTACCACGAAGTGTGGAAATATTTTTTGCTCCACATATATTTGCAAAGTCTCGCATTAATTTGCAAGCTCGTAAATGTTTATAGCCATTTTTAGTAGTACTAGGTAACCCGAATAAGAAAGGATTGCTTGATGGAATTTTAGCTTCTTCTCGAAAATGTAACAAGAGTCTAATACTCTTCAAAAGTTGCGCATCTAATAACACAGGAACTGTTCTATTTAATTTACCGCGAATAGTAAATCTAACATATTTATGAACTCTGTCTTGTGTTAAAGTTGTACATGCAGTATTTTCTCCACAAGCGTATTCATAATCTTTATAATCATCAATTAAAATCCTTTCTGTTTCACCAGCTCTACGTCGATTAAACACTTGAATAGCTATAAGTGTTACTTCTGCTAATGATTTCCATGCTTCATGTGAAAATTTTTTTGATAATATTTTAGAATTTTTTTCTATATTTCTTCTTAAATAATTATTTAAAATTTTAATATCACTTGTTCGAGGTAATATCGTCTTTCTTTGTCGTTGAATTTTCGTGTAAGTTTCTGTTACAACTTTATTTACAGTTCCACTAAAGTCTATATCATAGATTTTCATAAAATCATTAACATCTTTTCGTTTCGTGCAATTTTTATCTATCATATATGTAACATCTAAGATTTTTCCAATTTTCTTTAGACAACCAAGAGTAAATGCGTTATACGGATGTTTATACATGTTTCTTTTGTAATCCAGCTGTGCAACGTCATTAATTGCATCAATGACAATTCTATAAAACTGTGGAGCATATACAGCAGCTAAATTATTAATTTCAGAGTTCTTATTTCTCAAAGCTAATACTAAACGACCTAAAAGACGTAAGTGTCCTCTTATATAATCATTCTGATGTTGATGAACTTGACGTTTGCACATACTATTTCCATACAAAATAATTGCGCGGTCGTATCTAATAGCTTTGGTTACATTATCTTCTTGTAAAACCGGTAATACACTTGTCCACAAAAAAAACGCATCACTTAAATTGCATCAAAAAATAGTCTAAATTCAAAAGTGCAAAATTCCAAGAAGAATGATCCGATCAAAGCGTTCTTGGTCTCATTTTAACGCTTGAAACCTCTAGTTTAAGATGCCGATATCCGCATTTTCCCCCCGTCCCAGGATCCTGAAGAAAACGGACATGCCTCAAGCATCAAAAAAATTGGTCGAGTTTGACAATGTCCACGGACTGAGATAAATTTTTTCAGCATGTCTCATGTCAGCCATGTTAAACCTTGCACTTTTCCCTACAAAATGAAAAAAAAAGAAGTCGCTACGATTTTTTTTACGCCGTTTGAAAAAAAGTTGCATTTTCGCTTCATTGTCGCATAACTCAGTCAAATGTCATCTGATCGAAGAGTTTTTTTTTCATTTTAAAGCTTGAAATCTGTACTTTAGGAAGCATTAGAAACATTTTATTCATCGGTTGATTCCAATTTGTTGCAATTGTTTGACAAACATGATGTTTTTAAAGAAAACATGCCAAAACTTTTCATGACCCCATGACATGCAGAACAATTTTTTTGCTTAATCTCGTCCACAGCACTTTAAAATACGCATTTTTCCGAACAAAATGAAAAAAAAAAACATCTTTGTACGATTTTTTTTAGCGAAGTTACAGCTGTTTAAATTCAACGTGATTTTCTCACATTACTCCAGTATGCACGAAATGAAACTGAAAAATGCGAAAAACAGTGTTAACTTTAAAAAGCTGTAACTTGGCCAAAAATGTTCCGATTAAGATTTTAATTTTTTGTAAATAACTTTTAATTTTATATTTTTGCATTATTTGTTTTTCTTTTTTAAATTAAACTTTCAAACTATATTATATTATATTTTTTTTTATATATTTTATTTCAAAAAGTTTTATTAAGTTGGGGCAATACCATAATTGTAATACCATAATTTTTTTTAAATTAAAACAATTATGTATAATTTTTTGTTAAAATATTAAATTTTTATTTTTAAATAGCATAATTTCTCGATATCAGTATTTTAGTAGAATATAATTTAAAAAATTAAAATTATTTTTTACATTATTTTGTATCATTTTTTATTAAAATATTTTTTTAAATTTTTATTTTTACTTAGCACAATTTGTTGATATCATTATTTTTGTAGAATGTATAATTAAATAAATTATAGTTTTTTTATGGTTTAAAATAAACCATTTTGTTTAGATTAAAATAACTTATGTGTGTAGATTAAAATCACACTCTTTTGGAAATAGGTTTTTAAATAGTTTTTTAGAGTTAATAATACTATACTATTTTGCAAAGATACTTTTGACGCGGACTTAGCACCTTTTTTTTACCTTTTTTTAAAAAGGTAATTTTTTTTAGAGATATCACTCTTTTTTGTAAATGACATTACTCTTCTTAAGCTTTTCCGTTTTATCAAGTTAAGTTATTGGCGACGACGATAATGAAAAATAGCGACTTAAGAAATGAGGTAAGCAAAGAAGTATTCAATTTTATAGTTTATTTTATTATTTTAATATCTTCTTTTATGTACAGGATATAAAAATGGTTTCTTTTATATGCGCGATATGAAAATAGTTGCGTAGCAAGAAATAATGCAGTAAGTAATGTTGATTGCTTACTGTATCCTATCTTATCTCTCAGCATTTTCATCCTGTATGTATTACATTTTATTTTGTTTAATAATAGTACTTATGTTATAGTTATGTGCACTATTTGGTTTGGAATCGCTGAAAGAAGATAACATAGAAAAGATTCGAGATGGTGTATCATCCTAAAAAACCAAACTTGTATTTGCAATGGGCCATCTTTGAAAAAGATCAGGATAACTTTGAGAAAGCTGCCACTATATATATATTAGGGAATATTGATAACGTACTACCACATATGATATATACATAATAACAAGAAACAATGCGGTAAGTAATGTTGATTGCTTGCTGCATTCTATCTTGTCTCTCAGCATTTTCATGTATGTATTACATTTCATTTCCTTTAATAATAGTACTTTATGTTATAATTATGTGCACTATTTGGTTTGGAATCGCTGAAAGAAGATAACACAGAAAATATTCGAGATGGTGTATCATCTTTCTCAAAGGTCCATTGCGAATGCAAGTTTGGTTTTTTAGGATGATACAACATCTCGAACCTTTTCTGTGTTATCTTCTTTCAGCGATTCCAAACCAAATAGTGCACATAACTATAACATAAAGTACTATTATTGAACAAAATGAAATGTAATACATACAGGATGAAAATGCTGAGAGACAACTCAGATAGCACAACTGATCCTTTTGATTTCAAACAGAATTCACTTTCTTGAGTTCTTTTCGAATTCGCGTAATCTGTTCGAAATGAACTAAAAAAGAATTCCTTTTCATTGCGAATTCTTATGGACTCGAAAAGGAATCCTTTTTGAATCTAAAAAAGAACTCACATATGGTGACATAAAAGTGAAGTCTTTTGGAATGCTGAAAATACTTTTAGAGCAGAAATGGGATGGAAAAAGAATTCATTTTGTAAATCGGGGACCAAAAAAGAATTCTTTTCGAATTCTCTGTGCTATCTGGGAAGATAGCATGCAGTAAGCAATCAACATTACTTACTGCATTATTTCTTGCTACACAACTATTTTCATATCTTGTATATAAAATAAACCATTTTTATGTCCTGTAAATAAAAGAAGATATTAAAATAATAAAATAATAAATTATAAAATTGAATACTTCTTTGCTTACCTCACAATTTTAATTATACTTTTTGAATTATAAAATACTATTATTAAATATTTTAAAATGAAATGTAATGCATAAGGGATGAAGATGCTGAGAGACAAGATAGAATGCAGTAAGTAATCATCATTACTTATCGCATTGTTTCTTGCTACACAACCATTTTCATATCCTATATAGTATTTATAGGATGATACACCATCTCGAATATACATCTCGAATCTTTTCTGTATTATTTCCTTTCAGCAATTCCAAACTACAAAAAATAAAAATCATTCTTATCATATAGCACAATTTTAATAATATAAAATACTATTATTAAATATTTTAAAATCAAAATGAAATATAATGCATAAAGGGTGAAAATGCTGAGAGACAAGATAAAATGCAGTAAACAATCAACATTACTTACCGATACTTACATTGTATCTTGTTATTATGTATATATCATATGTGGCATGTTATCAATATTCTCTAATATACATATACAGGAATGTAACCCATTTTAACTTAGGCAGCCAAATAACTCGAAAAATAAGCACACTACGAAAAAATGTTTAGAATCAAAATTTCGTCATTTCGAAGGGGACGTTCAATGACGTTAAAATCAGCCCCCCCACCCCTCCCCCTGGGCGGTGAGGGGGGACAAGTTTGAAATCTTAAATGGGAACCCCTATTTTTTATTGCATATTCGGAATCTTTGGCTAAAAACACATACAATTTGTCTGAAACATTTTTCTCGATTCATGATAGATGGCGCTGTAATCGACGAAATTCAATTTCTTCGATTTCTCTTACTGAGAACCCATGCTTACGATTCTGCAATAAATTAACAATAAAAATACTACGTTTTCATTGTTAATACTCGAAATTAGTCTTAAAACAAACTTCTCATTATTTTTTATTACTCATTAATTACTTCTCAAGAAACTGCTTTTAGCGTAACCCAGGAACAACGACGTGGACGTAGCAGTTTTCTGTTCCCTTCGGGGTGCTTGATTAACGTGAGTCCCCTCGCCTCTCACAATTCGGGGTGCTTGAACGTGTGGTAACCCAGCCAGTGAAGGCAAGGTCGTGTGGTGACCCAACCAGTGAAGGCAAGGTCGTGTGGTGACCCAACCAGTGAAGGCAAGGTCGTGTGGTGACCCAACCAGTTAAGGCAAGGTCGTGTGGTGACCCAACCAGTTAAGGCAAGGTCAAGTAGTGACCCAACCAGTGAAGGCAAGGTCGTGTGGTGACCCAACCAGTTAAGGCAAGGTCAAGTAGTGACCCAGCCAGTGAAGGCAAGGTCGTGTGGTGACCCAACCAGTTAAGGCAAGATTGCATTGTTATCAGCTCTCTCCACATGGAGGAGATGCTCAAAGTGTGCACCATTATTTTCTAAGGATAACAGTAATCGACAGCGAAAGTTACGTTGTACATTTTCTAGCATTAAAGGAGTTATAGCTTCACAAGCTCTTCTTATTCTTTCCATCATATTCAATCTTGTCGTTGGAGCTTCACTATACACTGCATCTTTAACGTATCACCATAAAAAGAAATCAAGGGGGTTTAAATCCGGTGATCTCGGAGGCTACAGAACTGGTCCACCCCGCCCTATCCACCGATTTGGGAACCTTTGGGCAGGAGCACCATCTTGTTGATACCATAAATTTAGTCTAACTGCAAGGGGAACATTCTCTAGGTATGCTGGCAAATCATTTTCGAGGAATTCTAAATACATTGGACTATTAATTGGACGTTCAAAAAAATGAGGTCCAATGACTTGGCCATTGCAAATGCCTACCCATACATATAAACTCCAACGATGTTGATTAAGCACCTCACGATACCAATGTGGATTTTCTGGTGACCAATAGTGGCAATTATGCCTATTGAGACTACCATTGCTGATGAATGTTGCTTCATCACTGAAACAAACATTACTAAAAAAATCTGGATTCTGATCTAACATCTCAAGAGCCCATCTACAAAATTGTACTCTGAGTACGCAGTCGGCCTCACTTAATTCCTGTACCAGAGTAATATGATACGGATGGTAATTGACTGATCGTAACAATCTATGTGCCGTAGTTTAAGGGATTCCCAGTTCTCGTTCTATTTGACGGGTACTAATATGGGGATTTTGATGAACCATAGCCAAAACTGCGAGCAATCTAGGGTCATTATTATTATGAAGTCTATTCCTTCGCCTTTCGCGATGAAGTGGATTATTACGAGATCTCCTTTCAATGTTTATAATTTGTTGATCAGTAGGATGGCGGCGATTTGGGAATCGCTCCGCATAAGTACGGGCAGTAAGTCTGTAATTTCTACCACATTCACCAAAGGTTATAAGAATATCGACTACTTCTGTAGGCGTATAATTTGCCATTTTACCAGAATTTTATCAGAGTACAAATGTTAAAAAAATACATAAACACTTGTGACTTTGGCACTAAATGGACAAAATTTTGGAGGGATACTTAGAGGAACTCCATCAGATGGAAAGTCCAAAATGTCTCGGTACTTCGGACCATTCAAGTTGCCTAAAGGGCAGGTTACGCTAAAAGCAGTTTCTTGAGAAGTAATTAATGAGTAATAAAAAATAATGAGAAGTTTGTTTTAAGACTAATTTCGAGTATTAACAATGAAAACGTAGTATTTTTATTGTTAATTTATTGCAGAATCGTAAGCATGGGTTCTCAGTAAGAGAAATCGAAGAAATTGAATTTCGTCGATTACAGCGCCATCTATCATGAATCGAGAAAAATGTTTCAGACAAATTGTATGTGTTTTTAGCCAAAGATTCCGAATATGCAATAAAAAATAGGGGTTCCCATTTAAGATTTCAAACTTGCCCCCCCTCACCGCCCAGGGGGAGGGGTGGGGGGGCTGATTTTAACGTCATTGTACGTCCCCCTCGAAATGACGAAATTTTGATTCTAAACATTTTTTCGTAGTGTGCTTATTTTTCGAGTTATTTGGCTGCCTAAGTTAAAATGGGTCACCCTATATATATATATATATATATATATATACAGGGTGTCCCAGACCACCCGTCCACCCCATTTAAAAGCTAGGGATGCGATTCTATCAAAAAATGTTGTAGACAAAAGTTGTATGGTTTTAAGGGGGACATAAGATGGTGTCATTAATTTGACCTTGAATAGTTACTTGAAGGTCACGTGAAGGTCACCTTTCATTTTTTAAATCGAAACCCCTATTTTTCATTAGATATTCTTCTAGCTTATCTCGAGAGCTTTCCAAAACACTATAATAAAGTATTTTTTCATTAAGTATTTTCCGAGTTATAAAGCTTGAAATAATTTCTTAATTTTACATAAACTGTAAAATATCTCGTAAAATATTTACTTTTCGATGACCTTACCTCAATACTTTTATGCACAGAATAATGAGAGAAACCAATTGGTGTCAAGAAAACACATAGCTGTTTTTAAGAAAAAATATGCAATTTCTAACTAACAATTAGAACTTTTGTATACAACTGTTGTCTACAACATTTTTTGATAGAATCGCGTCCCTAGTTTTTAAATGGGGTACACGGGTGGTCTTTTTTTTTTGGTGACGCAGGGGAAATCCTTTATGGATACCCGAGAGGTCCGGGGGAACCCCTCGGGTTATGGGACTCTCCGGGAGGGGAAGAAGATCCCCCTCCCGGCCTACCCACTAAAACCCCTGCGGGTGACCCCTTCCTTAGCCCATAATGAGGGGGAGCAGGGTATCGCCAGCGGCATTCATCCTGCTCCCCCTCGGGCGCGGCCATCGACTGGCCCCTGTCCTGGGGGGAGGGAGTTGTTGCACTCCCCTCCCCCTAACCAGCTACCAATCTCGGGGGAAGGTCGGGTCACCACCAACCTTCCCCCTGCCCCCCCAGTTAGGAGGGGGGCTGCCCACTCGTTGTTGTGGGGGCTAGAGGTGGCTGGGGGCCCCCGCCCCCAGTCACCTCTTTTTCTTTTTCCGGCTCCCCGTGGCATTGGGGGGGTTAAAGGAGAGGGAAGGAGTAACATCCCCCCTCCCCCTCAAGCCCCGCCACGAAGAACCGGTTGGCCTCCAAGCGGAAGTCGGGGGACGCTTGTGTAGCGCTTCCCCCCGGCTTCACCGCTGTCGGCATGTTTGGGCGCCGACCTTGGAACGTCATCACATGACAACGGAGCTCCCATCCTGGGTTCTCCGTCGCCAACTTAGTGACGGCGCCCTTTATGAGGTCGACGCTACCGAATCCACGGGGGAGGACATTGGCGAAGAAATTAATCCCCCTGTCCCCCCTTGGTCTTGTGGAGACCCCCTGCAACGCGGGGGTCTCCACGTTCGACCACCTCCTGCACCATCCTCCACAGCCTCGTGTGGTGTGGAGGGGAGGTGTTGTTCGCCACGGCAGTCAACACTTGGTCCCAGGAGCCCGCCTTGAGGGGAGGGCGGTGGAGGAGGGCAAAGGAGGCAGACCTCATCTCCCCCGACTCCCCCTCCCCCCCGGCAGACGGCCTTGGGAGGGTTGGCCCCGGGAGGGTTGGCGCCTCCCTTGACTTGAGGGGGTAATTACCCCCTCTTGGGCCTCTACCTTGGGGGGAATCTTTGTTCCCCCTTTGGGTTTTCTATTCTTAGCCACGGGCTTAGTGGCTGAGGGGACGGTCTTCCAAGAGGTCGCCGCCCTCATCTCCTCGTCAGATAGCCTGCGAAGGCTAACTACGGGGATGAGGCGGGACAACTTGACGTCCCCCGTCTCCTCCCCAGCCTCTTCCACCGCTCTGAGAAGGGTGGAACCTATTGCAGGCGTGGGAGTCCCTTCTACGGAAGCTCCCACCCCTTGAGGAGGAGAGGAATCTCCCCTCCCTCCCCCCACCATCCACTGGGAGGCTCACGGCCTCACTCGAGGAAGTGGCGGCTTCAAGGGTCTCTTCTAATGTGGACCCCTTTGCCGCCCCTTCTTCCCTGGCTAGGGGGAGAGGAGAGTTCTCCCCCCCGCCCACCTCCACCACCATGGGGGCCCCAACGGGGGCCGACTCCATGGAGGCCGCCACCAAGTCCGCAGAGGACCCGCTTTCCTCAGCGGCAACCTCCATGGGCTCTCCATCAGGGAGATCCGCCCTGGGGGGCGCCCCGGTAAGCAAGGGCGCCACCCCAGGTACCTTGGAGGGAGTCTTGACTCTCCCCTTGGCTCTCCTCCTTTTAGTTCCTCCTCTAAGAGGAGGAACTTCGGGGCACGTGTGCCCACCTATACAGTGGGACGCGACGCGCCCCGCCTCTGCGCACGCAGGGCAGTGAGCGGTTTTAGCCGCGCACTCCCTGACCTGGTGCCCCTTCGCCCCGCATCGGAGACAACATTTGGTGCGATCCGTGGTAGAGGGACACCACCTCCGGGTGTGCCCCCGTGCCAGGCACCGGAAGCACCGCGGTGACGACGCCTCCGCAGCCGAGGGGGTCTGTGTGCCCACCGTCCGTGTGGGACACACTGGCCCTCCCTTCTTCCTAACCACCGAGGCGTACGAAGCGTGCGCCCCGGTGCCAGGGCGGTTTATATCCCCCGAGCGTCCAGGAGGAATAAATTCCTCCGGGAAACGTGCACAATGGCACCTCCACTCCCCCACAGTGTAGAGGAGTTCCTCCAACACTTTAAGGACCGAAGTCCAAAAAGCGCCAGCCGCGGTAGCCCTGTTGTGGAACGCCCGCGTGGCACGCCCCGCACGGCCCGTCGTCTGATGACGACACAGGGGGAACCGGGACCGGATCCCCCCTACGCCGGCCTCTGGGGTTCCGAAGCCCCTGAGGCAGTAAGTTTTCTCCTTGCATCGTCATCAAATTCCATAAATTGTAATTGTTTAACGTGGTTGTCTTCCACGGGAGGTTATTTCGGAGCCCCCTCTCCTAGGCCGGTTGGCTTCACCCGCCTCACGAGTCCGACCTACCCGGGTTTTTTAACATGGTTTTCCTTCCATCGCACCACGCGTGGTGCGAGCTGGGCCGGAATCCTCGGGCAATGCCCCCGGAGACCGCCCCAGCTCCACCACCGCCCCCGACCCCGACCTCGGAATACGTCCGAGCGGCCCGTCCCCTACGTGGGACACCGTGCCCCATCCCATGCCAGATGGCATGCCCCGAAAGGGCATTCACCCCAGACACGGGGAAGGCCGGCACCCACCTCCTTCCCTGTGCGCTCTTAGACCCCGGAGACTTCCGAGGAGCCCCTTTACCACGACAAGGTGGCGCACATCGGAGGGGGTGTACGAGTGGTCTGGGACACCCTGTATATATATACAGGGTGTCTGAAACATTTTGGAAAAGCCGAAGAGTGCAGATAGAATAGGTCAAAATAGAAGGAATGTCACGTATTATTTTGTAATTTTTGCAATATTTATTTCCTAATTAATTATAACGTACGAGCCAATGAGTGCACGGGAAACCGGTAGGCGGGACTCTATAGAGATGTCAAATGAAAGATGGGTGTCAATGTAAAAGAGAAAAATGGCTTACTCCTTAGCAACGAGTAACAACTGATTTCGAGAGGCGGAGTAACGAGCGTCATATGACAAATCAGTCATACGGCGAAGCGATCTACAAAGAACAATCGTTGCAGCGAACGCGGATCTTTATCCGGATAGGTTTTGACGCGAAAATCCGCATTCGTCCTTTGTAGATCGCGCCTCCCATCGCTTCGCCAACCGGCTTCTATCATCTTGCAATGGGGAAGTCTTTTCTCGTCGCGCGCTATTACTCGCGTGGATTGGCCTATCTTATTAAATTAATTTCTCGTTAATTATTGCGAAAACAACAAAGTGGTAAAGGACTTTTCTACTTGATTTTACCTGTTCTACCTGGACACTTCGGCTTTTCCAAAATGTTTCAGACACCCTGTATATACAGGGTGACCCATTTTAACTTAGGCAGCCAAATAACTCGAAAAATAAGCACACTACGAAAAAATGTTTAGAATCAAAATTTCGTCATTTCGAGGGGGACGTACAATGACGTTAAAATCAGCCCCCCACCCCTCCCCCTGGGCGGTGAGGGGGGCAAGTTTGAAATCTTAAATGGGAACCCCTATTTTTTATTGCATATTCGGAATCTTTGGCTAAAAACACATACAATTTGTCTGAAACATTTTTCTCGATTCATGATAGATGGCGCTGTAATCGACGAAATTCAATTTCTTCGATTTCTCTTACTGAGAACCCATGCTTACGATTCTGCAATAAATTAACAATAAAAATACTACGTTTTCATTGTTAATACTCGAAATTAGTCTTAAAACAAACTTCTCATTATTTTTTATTACTCATTAATTACTTCTCAAGAAACTGCTTTTAGCGTAACCTGCCCTTTAGGCAACTTGAATGGTCCGAAGTACCGAGACATTTTGGACTTTCCATCTGATGGAGTTCCTCTAAGTATCCCTCCAAAATTTTGTCCATTTAGTGCCAAAGTCACAAGTGTTTATGTATTTTTTTAACATTTGTACTCTGATAAAATTCTGGTAAAATGGCAAATTATACGCCTACAGAAGTAGTCGATATTCTTATAACCTTTGGTGAATGTGGTAGAAATTACAGACTTACTATCCGTACTTATGCGGAGCGATTCCCAAATCGCCGCCATCCTACTGATCAACAAATTATAAACATTGAAAGGAGATCTCGTAATAATCCACTTCATCGCGAAAGGCGAAGGAATAGACTTCATAATAATAATGACCCTAGATTGCTCGCAGTTTTGGCTATGGTTCATCAAAATCCCCGGAACTGCGTGACAACCACAAGAGTTATGTTGACAGTTGACTAGCGCCACGCAAGTCGCAGCGTGTGGCGCTAGTCAACCCTTGTGGTCGCGCAGTTTCCGCGGTTCGTCGCTTCGCGTCGAGTCATGTGTTATTTGTATTCGCGTTTCTTTTAAAGTAATTTTTGGTATCGGTAAATCGGTAGTGAGTCAGTAAATCAGTGAATTCGTTATCGCGTAATCTGTATTGTGTTAATCGAGTGAGAGTAATTTGTGAGAATAATTTACAAAAAGTTTTGATGTGTCTCTACAACTTAATCATAACGGTGCAGCAGTTAACACGTAGCATGAGGATTCGCTACGCTGCTACAAGGTGAGTGAGCAGGTGAGTGAGTGAGTAAATGAGTGACTGTATGAGAGAGTGCATAAGTGTTGGTGTAAAAGAGAGAAAGAGAGCGAGAAAAAAGTGTATGCGTACGTGCGTGCATGAATGTCTCTCCCTCCTTCCCTCTCTCTCTCTCTCTCTCTCTCTCTCTTTTTATGCACAGACGCATTACACACATCGCGTGTAGCAATCAGCTGATTGCAGCGTTCAACGGCCGGCGAACCGGAACAACTTTTTGTTATTAAAATTATTAAAGTAATTTTGTTATTAAAGTAAGTTTATTTTAAGGAACACGTATTCCTGACATAATTCTAAGACACCTTCTTTATCAAAATTTTATTTAAGGCATAATTTTATGTCATAAGATTAAAATAGCGACTCACGCGGTGGTAATCATCTGTCGGGCGGTCAACTGAACCCGCGTTACGCTCGCGGTGCGCCGCTCCTGCCTGCCTTCTGTACTCGACGCGTGATTTCCTAACTATTTTTGCTTATAACTCGAAAACTAAGCTTCAAATCAAATTTTGATAAAGGAAAAATCATCTTAGAATTGTGTCAGGAATACGTCATTTTACAGATGGAAGGTTATTTCGGATCACCCTGTATGTATGGGTAGGCATTTGCAATGGCCAAGTCATTGGACCTCATTTTTTTGAACGTCCAATTAATAGTCCAATGTATTTAGAATTCCTCGAAAATGATTTGCCAGCATACCTAGAAAATGTTCCCCTTGCAGTTAGACTAAATTTATGGTATCAACAAGATGGTGCTCCTGCTCATTATGCTCGTATTGTACGGATGTTTTTGAATCAAAGGTTCCCAAATCGGTGGATAGGGCGGGGTGGACCAGTTCTGTGACCTCCGAGATCATCGGATTTGAACCCCCTTGATTTCTTTTTATGGGGATACGTTAAAGACGCAGTGTATAGTGAAGCTCCAACGACAAGATTGAATATGATGGAAAGAATAAGAAGAGCTTGTGAAGCTATAACTCCTTTAATGCTAGAAAATGTACAACGTAACTTTCGCTGTCGATTACTGTTATCCTTAGAAAATAATGGTGCACACTTTGAGCATCTCCTCCATGTGGAAAGAGCTGATAACAATGCAATCTTGCCTTAACTGATTGGGTCACCACACGACCTTGCCTTCACTGGCTGGATGACTACTTGACCTTGCCTTAACTGGTTGGGTCACCACACGACCTTGCCTTAACTTGTTGGGTCACCACACGACCTTGCCTTCACTGGCTGGGTCACTACTTGACCTTGCCTTAACTGGTTGGGTCACCACACGACCTTGCCTTAACTGGTTGGGTCACCACACGACCTTGCCTTCACTGGTTGGGTCACCACACGACCTTGCCTTCACTGGTTGGGTCACCACACGACCTTGCCTTCACTGGCTGGGTCACTACTTGACCTTGTCTTAACTGGTTGGGTCACCACATGACCTTGCCTTAACTGGTTGGGTCACCACACGACCTTGCCTTCACTGGCTGGGTCACTACTTGACCTTGCCTTAACTGGTTGGGTCACCACACGACCTTGCCTTAACTGGTTGGGTCACCACACGACCTTGCCTTCACTGGCTGGGTTACCACACGTTCAAGCACCCCGAATTGTGAGAGGCGAAGGAACTCACGTTAATCAAGTACCCCGAAGGGAACAGAAAACTGCTACGTCCACGTCGTTGTTCCTGGGTTACGCAAAAAGCAGTTTTTTGAGAAGTAATTAATGAGTAATAAAAAATAATGAGAAGTTTGTTTTAAGACTAATTTCGAGTATTAACAATAAAAACGTAGTATTTTTATTGTTAATTTATTGCAGAATCGTAAGCATGGGTTCTCAGTAAGAGAAATCGAAGAAATTGAATTTCGTCGATTACAGCGCCATCTATCATGAATCGAGAAAAATGTTTCAGACAAATTGTATGTGTTTTTAGCCAAAGATTCCGAATATGCAATAAAAAATAGGGGTTCCCATTTAAGATTTCAAACTTGCCCCCCCTCACCACCCAGGGGGAGGGGTGGGGGGGCTGATTTTAACGTCATTGTATGTCCCCCTCGAAATGACGAAATTTTGATTCTAAACATTTTTTCGTAGTGTGCTTATTTTTCGAGTTATTTGGCTGCCTAAGTTAAAATGGGTCACCCTGTATATATATACAGGGTGTCCCATTATAAAACATCCAGTCGAATATTTCGATAACCAAGCCCGGGAGAGAAAAATTTTTCAGGCAAAAGTTATTTGGTTTCGAGGGGCCCATAAGATGATACCATTGGTTTGACCTTGAAGAATTATTTGAAAGTTACATGAAAGTCACCTCAATTTTTTTAAATGGTATTTCCCCCTATTTTTTATTACATATTCTTGTAGCTGACTTCAAGAGCTTTCCAAAACACTATAACAAAGTATTTTTTTATTAAGTATTTTCCGAGTTATAAAGCTTGAAATAATTTCATAATTTTACATAAACTGTAAAATATCTCGTAAAATATTTACTTTTCGATGACCTTACCTCAATACTTTTATGCACAGAATAATGAGAGGAACCAATTGGTGTCAAGAAAACACATAGTTGTTTTTAAGAAAAAATATGCAATTTGTAACTAACAATTACATATTTTTTCTTAAAAACAACTATGTGTTTTCTTTACACCAATTGATTCCTCTCATTATTCTGTGCATAAAAGTATTGAGATAAGGTCATTGAAAAGTAAATATTTTACGAGATATTTTACAGTTTATGTAAAATTAAGAAATTATTTCAAGCTTTATAACTCGGAAAATACTTCATGAAAAAATACTTTATTATAGTGTTTTGGAAAGCTCTCGAGGTCAGCTACAAGAATATGTAATAAAAAATAGGGGATGCCATTTAAAAAAATTGAGGTGACTTTCATGTAACTTTCAAATAATTCTTCAAGGTCAAACCAATGGTATCATCTTATGGGCCCCTCGAAACCAAATAACTTTTGTCTGAAAAATTTTTCTCTCCCGGGCTTGGTTTTCGAAATATTCGACTGGATGTTTTATAATGGGACACCCTGTATATATATATATATATATATATATATATATATATATATATATACATATATGTATATAACGCGGTAATGTTTCTAGTTATTTTTGGTGTTCCTAAATTCTTTAGTTACCCATCTATACTATTTTTTATACTCTATGTGCAGTTCTTCCTCTTCTTCTGTACCTCTACCTGTGAAGATCGCTGTATAATAAAGTTTTTTTAATAAGTTCTTAATCTCGCTAAAAAAATTACTGCCGATATCCTATCAAGTATAAATTTTACACTTCGAAAAATATTCTAAGTTCAATTTTCATTGAAAAACTCGCGCGTGCTTCCACTTCGAAACCTCTGATCTTTCTGACGACTTTTTTCGCTCCTCTCAGTAAGCTGCGGCGGATTTTCGGGCCCTCGAAATTTTAACGGAGGGGGTGTACATAGAGTAGGGAGTACGCTCTTAAATGCAAAATGTAACGGGTAGGAAATCGTCACGTACGGCTCTGCGTCACGTTAGCTTGCATCAGCCTGGTGACGAACCGTTCTGTAAACTAAAATTGTAATTCGATATTTTTCTCGCCTTATCTGTCCAGATGTTTAGGCGGCTTCGACTTTTAATTCAACAATTTTTTCGCGGAAGCATGGCGCGGCCAGAGTTGTTGAAACTTATTACTTTGATTAAAAGTGAAATGGATATTTTTCGTCAAGGCTGTTGCAAGCGCTTTTTAACATTGGCGCATATAATGAAATATAGTATACGAATAATTCTTAATGTTAACATATATATGTATATGGACGATGTCAATGGTTTAATAAAATATGAATAGTAATGCGTTAGACCAAGTAGGTTTAATAGATTTATGCGTAGCAATTGTGCATTAACAATTAAGTATGGTATTATATGAGTACGAGCGAATAAGCTTAATAAAAGAGTATAGAGGGTTTCAGCAATTAAATAAAAGAAATAATCCATTAGATGCGCCCGGGGCACATAGAAATGCAGCAGCGGTCGTACACACAGGTACGTTCGGCTATGCGGACATAGAATATATACATATACAGGGTGTCCCATTATAAAACATCCACGCAAATTACTCCGAAGATAAGGGTGATAGCAAAAAATGATCTCAACAAACGTTGTAGGATTAAAAGGGGGCCAACTGAGGGTGACCTTGACTTTGATCTCGCAGTTGATTTTCAAGGTCATTTGAAGGTCAGAGTAATTTTTTTAAATGGAAACCCCTATTTTTGACACCGGATTCGAAAAAAGCGGAAAATTTTACGTCAGAAATGATATTTTAAATTTTTTTTGTGTGACCTTGAGAAGGTCAAATGAGGGTCAAATGTTGAAAAACTGCTTGCTGATTGTTTATTTAAATTTATAGGCGAAATAAACGTTATAAAAGTACCTTTAGCAGGTAGATCAAGCTCAAATGTGCCAACGATCGTGACCATTTTGACCTTGAGGTCAATTTTCAAGGTCATTTAAAGGTCAGAGAGATTTTTATAGACTCTTATTTTTGACACCGGATTCGAAAAGAGCGAAAAATTTTACGTCAGAAAAAATATTTCAGTCATCTTCGATCTTGCCTTAAATGGCCGAGTCATCTTCGATCTTGCTTTAACTGGCCGGGTCATCTCTGACCTTGCCTTAAATGGCCGAGTCATCTTCGATCTTGCCTTAAATGACCGGATCATCGACAAACTTGCCTTACCATAAAAATAATGAAGTTTTAAACACTTGATCTTAATTAAGTTAATGTTAATTAAGTTAATGTCAATTAACTTAATTAACATTAATTTAATTAACTAGTAAAGGTCACACACCTGAACGCAGAATTTTGTGCTCTTTCAGAATCCGTGGTCAAAAATAAGAGTTCCTATTTCGACAAACAAAGACTTTTAAATAATTTTGAAAATCAACTCCAAGGTCAAAGTCGAAGTCACTCTTAATTGGCTCCCTTCGATGCCTACAACCTACAATACTTATTGGTTTTAAAGCTAAAGTAAGGTTAGCACATGTAAGCAACAGCTTTTGAGTGCTTGTTGAATATTTAACCTTGAATTGATCTATTCAAGGTCACACCAACAAACTTTAAAATATTTTTTCTGACGTAAAATTTTCCGCTCTTTTCGAATCCGGTGTCAAAAATAAGAGTTTATAAAAATCTCTCTGACCTTTAAATGACCTTGAAAATTGACCTCAAGGTCAAAATGGTCACGATCGTTGGCACATTTGAGCTTGATCTACCTGCTTGATCGACCTGCTAAAGGTACTTTTATAACGTTTATTTCGCCTATAAATTTAAATAAACAATCAGCAAGCAGTTTTTCAACATTTGACCCTCATTTGACCTTCTCAAGGTCACACAAAAAAAATTTAAAATATCATTTCTGACGTAAAATTTTCCGCTCTTTTCGAATCCGGTGTCAAAAATAGGGGTTTCTATTTAAAAAAATTACTCTGACCTTCAAATGACCTTGAAAATCAACTGCGAGATCAAAGTCAAGGTCACCCTCAGTTGGCCCCCTTTTAATCCTACAACGTTTGTTAAGGTCATTTTTTGCTATCACCCTTATCTTCGGAGTAATTTGCGTGGATGTTTTATAATGGGACACCCTGTATATATATATATATATTTATATATTTATATATACACATATACATATATATATATCGGCTATATATATTGGCAAAATAATTTCATTGGTAATTTGCGATTAAAATCACACTAATAAGCACGATCCAGTGAGAAGAGATCTATCGAGTCGACATCGAATTGACGTCGAATTGATGTAAATTGCATCGATCGATATCAGTTTCATATCGATTTGATGGTCATTTTTCACTGGGGATATAAATTAGACAATTTTTAACTAGAACACATACATATTTAATTAAAAGTAATCCAATTTATGTCATGTTTTGGTGTCATTGTGAAAATCTCAACCATTACAATTATTTTCGGATTGATAAAATGCGAAATGTTAAAATTTTATTTTCTACAGTAAGATAAAATATGATACGAAAGATTGGAGATAAAAAAGGATAAAAAAGATAAAGATAAGATAAAAATGGATTAATGAGATTTTCACGATGATACCAAACATGACATAAATTGGATTACTTTTTTATTTTATTATTAAAATAATAAATAACTGAAGGAGAGGTTCTAAAAATGGCCAATATATATATATAACTTATGTTACACAATACCGATTATAATTATTTATTATAATTTTAAAAATAAATTTATAAGTGAATTTATATATAAATGAATATACAATTAAAACGGGATGTTTTATGTATTTGATTTCACACACAATCAAATCTTTTTATAAATAATTCAATTGATGAATAATTAGATTGAACATTATTAAAATTCTAATAATAAATTTTTAATATAAAACTGAAATAAAAAGTAATATTGAACATTGATTTGTATGTATAATCAAATGCATAAATCTTTCCTATATTTTTTAGCTTGAAAAAATAAAATCTCTGAAAATTTAGACAGCAATTTATAAAAAAATATGTATTTTAGACATAATTATAGAATAGTAGTAGTAGTAGTAGTAGTAGTAGTAGTAGTAGTTTGCATGTGCGTTCTGCTTATAAAAAAACTGTATCCAGTGACGATCTATTCGTATGCTGGTTGTAAAAACTTTATCCAGTGACGATCTATTCGTATCCTGGTTGTAAAAACATAAAATCCAGTGACGATCCATTCGTATGCTGGTTGTAAGAACTTTATCCAGTAACGATTTATTCGTATGCTGGTTGTAAAAACATAAAATCCAGTGACGATCTATTCGTATGCTGGTTGTAAAAAATTTATCCAGTGACGATCTATTCGTATGCTGGTTGTAAAAACTTTATCCAGTGGCAGTCTATTCCTGTGCTGGTTGTCAAAACATAAAATTTAGTGACGGTCCATTCGTGTGCTGGTTACTTCTAAAATTATTTTACACCAATTATATTTAAAAACAAAAGATTGTAGTTTTTTAGAGATTTTATTTTTTTCAAGAATAATATTGTGATAAAAATATATTTAATATTATTTCCCAAAATACTAATTTATTAATTTTTCTTTGCAGGCGACAGTTATTACGGAAGCCAGAAATGGAACAAAACGACTCCAAGAGCAAGAATATTAGCGATAATACCATTAATTTTAAGAAATTGGTAGCATCCAATACGGAAAAAGCTAATATTCAAATGAAATGTCAGGAGTCTAATACAGGTATGTATAATGTCGAACAAGATGTCCGACTTTTCAAAGGTAAGGACGTATTAATTGACTCGAGAAGCATTGAGGATATTACCGATGAATCCGTCGATTATAAGAAATCGGTAGAATTATTTCCCGATACGACGGATTTGAATATCCAAACAATGCAGTGTCACGAGTCAAATACAGATATGAATATAAAACAAAATGTCCAACTTTGCGAGGATAACAAAGATTTTGTTATCGAAAATGGCCTTTTGAAGACAAATCGTATGCAGGAAAGCACGCTTGAAGGCCGTCGTATTGTGGACATTGTTACTCGAAATATCGATAACGAATTTATTCGAGAATCAATGTCTGATGCGGGATCACTGTCTGTTGTGATAGATATGAAATTTGATACACATGCAATAGAATGCCAAACAAATAAAGGTGAAAATAAAAGTATGTGTAATGAAAATGTTGAATATTCCGGAGATAACATGAATTTCGTCATTGAAAATAGTCCTTTGGATTATGGTATCAAAGAAAATCTACCTAAAGGCCGTTATGTTGTCGATCTTTGTTATTTCATGAATGAAATGCACAGAACCTTCGACAATCATGCGCGAGAAATAGAATGCAAATTTCAAGATTGGAAAGTTATAAAGTATCATAAAAGTGGGTTAATGACCGGGTTGACCTTCAAATGCCAAATATGCAATTATGAAGATAAAATCTGGACAGAATCCACAGAGCCAAAAACAATGGACATTAACATGGCTGTTGTAGCAGGAGCTATTACAGTAGGAATTGGTTATGCCCAGCTGGAAAAGCAGTGTGCAGCCATGAATATTCCTTGCATGTCTGAACCAACGTACATCAAATGTAGAGACAAGTTAGTTGATGATTTTCTAAAATCAGCCACAAAAAATATGAAAATGGCTGGCGAAGAGGAAGCAAAACTCGCTTTTGAGAACAACGACGTTATAAACGGTATTCCGTATATAACAGTTGTAGCGGATGGTAGTTGGATGAAGAGATCGTACGGTACTGCCTACGATTCTTCTTCCGGTATTGGAGCCATAATAGGTTACCGCACGAAAAAGGTTCTCTACGTCGGTGTCAAAAATAAATATTGCATAATATGTGATATGGCAAAGCGAAAAGATGTTGAGGCAAAAGTTCATAAATGTTACAGAAATTTTAATTCAAACAAAAGTTCTACAAAAATGGAGAGCGATGCTATTGCGGAAGGCTTCAACTGTAGCATCGAAATGCATGGCCTGATTTATAGAACGCTTGCTGACGGTGACAGTAGCGTATACCAGGCTATAAAAAATAACAATCCATACGGAGAATATATGGTAACAGTAAAGAAAATAGTATGTACCAATCATTTGCTACGTAATTTATGCAAAAAGTTGAGACTTATAACAGAGAAAAGTCGACCAAAAGCATTTAGAAAGAGTGGCTTTGTAAAGGCGCGAAATATAGTAAAAAAGAACATTCTAAAAATACGGAAGGAAATAACTGAAGCAGCTGCTCTACGAAGAGAAAAAAAGCAACCTCAATCTCAACATCGTCAGGCAATGGAATTACAAAAAGATATTTTGAACATTCCTAGGCATGTTTTTGGTGATCACAAGCTATGTGAAGAACGTGGCCGTAAATGCAAAGAGAACTGTAATAAAGAAGAGAACAATTATGTTGACTCTTTAAAATTTCATGGTCTCTATATAGAAGTAGAAGAAGCTATCGAATATTTGAGCGGTTACTCTGACAGCTTATTATTAAATTATACAAATAATCTTGCAGAATCATATAATTCGATAATCTGCGAACTAATTGGCTCGAAACGTATTCATTTCGGTAAAAAAGGCGATTACAATGCTAGAGTTTGGGGAGCAGTTGTGCAATATAATACGCAACAAGTACTTACAGAATTACATAAAAGTATGAATAAGACTGTTCCACCTATTATCGAGAATCTGGAAAAGCGACGACAACAAAAAGTTGCAAGAACCAGAGAATCCCGACAAACACAAGGAAGGCAAAAAAAATTCAAACAAGAATTGGGAACAGATCGCTATTATGGTCCGCAGTCGCAGAAACCGGATCTGCCATGCGATGTATTCGAGCAACTTCGGCAAAATCATTTAGAAAAGTTGTTCGAAAATGGGAGAAATTGGCAAAAAATTGAACATGATACCAGAGACCAAAATAGGTCAGAATTATGGTTACAGTTGAGACATAAAATGTTAACGGCATCGAACTTTGGACCCGTATGTCGTATGAGAACGACAACGTCTTGCACAATAACTGTAAAAAATATTTTATATCCTTCAGCTACTGATAACGCAGCGATGAAATATGGTCGCGAGAAGGAGGAAATTGCGAAAAAAGAATTGGCCCAAATATTGAAAAAGGAGATTAAAACTTGCGGATTGTTCATTGATGTTGAAAATCCATACTTGGGTGCTTCTCCTGATGGGCTTATAGATGAAGATGGTTTGGTAGAAATAAAATGTCCTCTCTTAGCTCAGAATTTAACAGCGGAAGAGGCAGTAAAGACACTGCCTCAACTAAAAAGCATTTTTGATAAGAAAAATTCTGACCAAATGAATCAAAATCATAAATTTTTCTATCAAGTTCAAGATCAATTAAATATTACGCAGCGAGATTATTGTATTTTCGCTTTGTGGACGCCAAAAAGCTTAAAAATAACACGTGTTAATAGGGATAATGAATTTTGGAATAATAAAATGATGCCCTTTTTAACTCGTTTTTATTATGAATGCATGCTGCCAGAAATCTTGGATAGCCGGTATAATAGACATATGCCTATTAGAAATCCAAAATATATAATGGAAGCTAAAGAAGTTAAAGAAAAAAAAGAAGTCAAAAAATTAAATAATCGTCGAATATGTAATATAGAAGACGAAGATATTGTCGAAGAAAAGCAATATTGCGAATCCAATATTTTACCAATGGAAGCAACTGCTGTTACTGCTCTGAGTCCGAAACAAGATGACGATTGCATCATTGTTAGTCACTTACAAAATAAAGAGCTAACTGAAAAAGAAATAACAGCACAAAAAGAATATATCAACAAACGCTTTATAAAATTTAATATAATAAAGGCTAATGTATTACCTATACATAGTCAAATAAACGATGAATCATTGGACCAATTCTTACGCGTTATAAGAAGAAAATCTTGCTTTGAAACACAAAGTGTGTTATATTTGGAATATCCTCATCTAATTGAAGCAAGTTGTAGCAAAAGCATACAAATTATTGGAGGAAATTGTAGTAATCACTGGCGATGTATATTTTTTGACGGCACCAAGCTTCGAGTGTACGACAGTCTACCTGGTACTACGTACGATAAATTGGTGTTTAAAGAAAAAAATTACATTCATCGTCGTTATCCACAAATAAATGCAAATAATATAATATTTGAAAAGGTTCAAGCACAACCTGATAGCACGAGTTGTGGAATTTATGCTGCAGCTTTCGCTACAACTATAGCTTTAGGAGGAAATCCTTGTGATAAAAAATATTCTAATCGCGTGGTATTTATGAGGCAACATTTTCTTGATATTATAATAAACAATGAACTGTCGCCTTTCCCAGATTGGTAAAAATTCCAATAAATATCTTTGAGGAAAAGACGCTCAATGCGAAAAACTTATTTGTCGGAGACGAAAAAAAAACACATATTGTGTTGTGTGTTGTTCTCAACTAGAAACATCAATAATTAAATGGGTGATAAAGAAATCCATTTAATTATTGATGTTTCAAAGATATATTATTCTATCAACACACGTTTTGGAGACAAAATGTATCAAATTATATAGTCCAAAAATGTATATTTGCATGTATTATAGTTTTCAAAATTATATCGATTTCGCAGATAATATAAATGTAAATATTGCAAATATCTTTAGACATAAAGCGTCTGCAAGAATCTTTCTCGATTTACACCTACCTTGCCGTGGTGAGAAAGCTTTAATACTAAAAGGTGTATATTAAAATAGATTTAATAAATAAACTTGGAAATGACATTTTATGTTATGTCTTGCCTTATGTGATTTTTTATTTATATTGTTTTATGAGACATTCCATATATACACACTTATACACGTATGTGTATGTATAACAAGTGCATATTTATATTTTTCAATTATATGTATATACACAATGAGACACTTTATATACACATTCACACACACACGTGCACGCACACAAGTGTGTACATATGATGTGCAACAAGCTATGTGTGTATATTTTTTATAATTATATAATTATATAATATAATATATATATTATATATTATATATATTATATAATTATAAAAAAAAAATATACACACATAGCTTGTTGCACATCATATGTACACACTTGTGTGCGTGCACGTGTGTGTGTGAATGTGTATATAGAGTGTCTCATTGTGTATATACATATAATTGAAAAATATAAATATGCATTTGTTATATATACAATTTAGTTTTATATTGATTTGTGTATAAATATATATATATATGTATATCAGGAGACGCGGTAGCGTCTCCGGCCATGTTCAAAATTTTGGACGCTACTAGTCTCTTATCCAGAAAGTTTAGAATCGATTTTTTGGGGTACAGAACTATTAAAATATAAAAAATTTTGAAGTGCATGTAGCATATTCTGAAAGGTGGCATCGCCACGAGTAAGTTAAGCCAAAAAAAAAAAAAATT
Organism: Crematogaster levior; assembly: GCA_901521435.1. NCBI lineage: Eukaryota > Metazoa > Arthropoda > Insecta > Hymenoptera > Formicidae > Crematogaster > Crematogaster levior. The sequence goes on from CABEGB010001029.1 coordinate 77,604, forward strand.
GGTCAAGCCGTTCTGGATATACAAACGGTCAAAAAGTGATGTTTTTCATGAAAAATTGTTCTCTGTCCGCAGTCATGTATGTACTTCTCTTCTCTCTTACCTTTCACTCACACCTCCCCCAACTTCCACTCACCCTCCCCTCCCCTCATTTCCCTTTCTCACCACGCCCCCCTTCCTCCCCTCCCCCCCCTCTCTATTTTTTCATTTTTTTCGCTTTTCTTACACTTTTTCATCATCTTTCACCCCCTCTCACTCTTTCACACCCTTTCTGGTGTATTTACCATTTATTAAAAATTTTCAAAAACCACCCCTTGATGGTGAAATTTAATATCTCAAAAACGGTACATCGCAAAAATACGGGGCCTGTGTTATTAATTAAGGTTTCTTCTGGGGTTAATTTACCATTCATAAAAAATTTTCAAAAACCACCTCTTGGGGGTGAAATTTAATGTCTCGGAAACAGTGTTTTGCGTTGCAAAAATATGAGACTTGTGCCGTTAATTAAGATTTTTTATGGGGTCAATTTATCATTTATTAAAAATTTTCAAAAACCACCCCTTGAAGGTGAAATTTAATGTCTTGTAAACGGTGCATCGCAAAAATACGGGACCTGTGTTGTTAATTAAGGTTTCTTATGGGATAGATTTATAGTTATCTTTAAAGAAAAATACGTAATTGCATATTGCAAATAGCATAACTTTTTTTAAACTTTGCGTTTTTTTTGCACCAATTGATTCATATATCTGTACTCTAAAAAGTAGGTGATATCCCAAAAAATATCATAAATGAAAAGGTCAAGCCATGTTCAAAAATAGAAAACCCTCAAGAATTTGAATTTTTACAAATTTAAATGATTATCTAATAATATATTACCATGAAAAGTAACTGATATATTATACAAGGTGCCAATTCAAAGTGAACATACATAAAGTGTATATTATTTAAATAAATTAATAAAATAAATAATATAATAAATTTAATAACATATTACCACGAAAAATAACTGATATGTTATTCAAGGTGCAAATTCAAAATGAACATACATACATAAGGTGTATATAAGTAAAATTGATTAAAATTTGACTCTAAGTGAAAGTACATAAGTGATTGTTAGTGCACAAAATATAAAAGTCGTTTATTGAAGTTTGATTTGAAATTTATACAAACCTGGACAATGAAAAATAGTTGCTTGTAATTCCAGAGTACTAATTTGTTAATTACTCGGAAAAAGAACATGGCGGCCTGCTCTCAAAAAACTTTCGATGGATGGAATAAATAATTAAAATGAAAAAGTTATGAAAATGGTTTAGATTAAAAATCTCCAACTTTTCTGTAGTAAAATTTCGAATTTTCGTATCAATTTCCGATTTTGAATTTGTTATGCCATATTTTCAGCGAGTAATTTATTGATCAAAAAGTGTTGTATTGTTTGAAACGGGTAAATATTAAATAAACCCAAAATTCATAAGTAAAAAAGTTCTCATGTCAAGTACAAAGAAGCTACACGCTTAAAAAGATTAGTGATTATCTGACGTAACATACAACTATAAAAAATCAGATATTAATTATTCAAGATACAAGTGCGAAATAAATATCGTTAAAATATAGATACAAAATTTACCACAATTTGACTCTGAAAAGTAAGTGACATGCTTCTTAAAGTGCATATATAAAATTTAACAGTGTTTTGATAATGATTAATTTAAATATTTGCATTATCTCTCTTTCTCTCTCTCTCTGGGCAGGGTGACATATGTGATTGATATTTAACAGTACTACTAACTTATTGAATAGTCAGAGACAAGTTGTGTCGGATGAATCGGAATGTAAGTATTATTATTCTTAAGTGGATACTGAGAAACGCATCGAAGTTTTTTGAGAGCAGGCCGCCATGTTCTTTTTCCGAGTAATTAACAAATTAGTACTCTGGAATTACAAGCAACTATTTTTCATTGTCCAGGTTTGTATAAATTTCAAATCAAACTTCAATAAACGACTTTTATATTTTGTGCACTAACAATCACTTATGTACTTTCACTTAGAGTCAAATTTTAATCAATTTTACTTATATACACCTTATGTATGTATGTTCATTTTGAATTTGCACCTTGAATAACATATCAGTTATTTTTCGTGGTAATATGTTATTAAATTTATTATATTATTTATTTTATTAATTTATTTAAATAATATACACTTTATGTATGTTCACTTTGAATTGGCACCTTGTATAATATATCAGTTACTTTTCATGGTAATATATTATTAGATAATCATTTAAATTTGTAAAAATTCAAATTCTTGAGGGTTTTCTATTTTTGAACATGGCTTGACCTTTTCATTTATGATATTTTTTGGGATATCACCTACTTTTTATATATATATATATATATATATATATATATAGACACTGTATACAGGGTGATTCAAAATAAGCGTATGTCCTTAAAGAGACATATTCCTAAGCGTATTCTAAGACAACTTTTCCTTTGCCAAAAATTTTTCCGGAGCTTAGTTTTCAAAATACAAAGGAAAATAGGTAGCGTATCGTGAGTCGAGTACAAGAGACAGGCAGGGGCGGATCACTCACCCGTTACGCGGGTGGTTACGTGAGGCGCCTGCTGCAATCAGCTGACGATACATAAATATGCATACACACACACACACACACCACGCACGCACATCCGCAGACGCACGCACAGACAGACGCACGTGCCGAAAAAAAGAGGACCACGCACGGGCGTACGCACGCACGCACAGCGAACGCACGCATGCATGCACGCTCACACGCACGCACTGCACGCACGTCTCCTCGCGGAGCAGAACCTCTCTCGGAGCACACGCGCACAGCACGCCCAAGCACGCAACACAGACGCGCCACACGCGTTGTGCGCCACCTTGTCGTGGTGGAGGGGCTCCCCACTCACACGCACACCACACACACACACACACCACGCACGCACACAGCAGACAGACGGACGGACAGACAGATAGACAGACAGACACACACACCCCTCCGTTGTGCGCCACCTTGTCGTGGTGGAGGGGCTCCCCCGGAAATCTCCGGGGGTCTAAGAGCGCACACATGGAAGGAAAACCATGTTAAAAAACCCGGGTAGGCCGGACTCGTGAGGTGGGTGAAGCCAACCGGCCTAGGAGTGGAGTCTCTGATGTAACCTCCCGTGGAAGACAACCACGTTAAAAAATTACATTTTATGGAAGAAATGTTAAATAAGAAGATTGACGTACCGCCTCAGGGGTTCCGGAGCCCCAGAGGCCGGCGTAGGGGGGTATTGTCCCGGCCCACAGTGCGGCCGAAGGCCCGATTATGCGGCCAATATTCTGAAAGTTAAAGGAACTATGGTAATAGGAGGTTTTTGGGGTCGCTGATTACGAATCCGTTATCAGAATTAACATAATCAAAATGACGAATTAAAAAATTTTATTGAAATTAAAAAATATGTATTATAGTGAATAATGTGAATTACAATTACATTACATTAAACATTATAGAAAAAAGTTGTCATCGATGTCGATGTCGTCATACTCGACATCTGTTCCTGACTCAGAGGCTGAGCTACATTCCAAAATATCGTTATCTTTTATATTTACAGATGGCGGTGATAGTAAGTTAATGGTTTCTGTCGACAACGATTTCAGCGGTTTAACCGGCAACTTTCGGCAACTGGAAATGTACGGATCTGATGTAACTAAAAATCTGTGAAAAACATCCTCCATCGTTTTTCGACGATGATTTTTTCTTGCAAACTGCAGACGGTATATTTTAAAAAACTTGTTACAAGCCTCCTGTGCTTCTTCGGACATTTGACCGATAGGTAAAACTGAATTTTCTATTATTTGTGGGCCATGAATTAAAAGTTTATGGACTAAAGTAGGCATGTAATACCAATGAAATGACGCAACGATTTTTCTAGCTAATTCCACGGCATACTGCTTAAAATTGTCCACATTAATATCATGACCACATGAAATAGCTTGTAATATAACATAAAACCGATATATAATATCTTGATTAATTCCAGTTATTTGTGCAGATTTTTCGTATTTTTCAAAAAAACACCGAGCAGTGTTTCCATCGTTCGAAGTTCCACTGCCGGCTTTTGGCTTGTCAACATTCAAGCCCAATTCAGTTTTAAAAGCTGCTTGTATTTGTTTTTTCCTTTTTTTGACCGATTCTTTATCTTTTTTTGAGCGAGTCTGCCATTTTAGGATTTCCAATTTGTAAGATAAATGTAACAAAAATTCAAAGCATCGAATCCAACAATGTAAAGACGATAGACCGAATCTTAAATGCTCTGTAACAATTTCCTGGTTTAACATTTCATCTATGTTGTTAAAACTTTTCGATGTGCAACCGCATAGATAACAATGCATCGCAGATGTTGTATCTGACAATGAATTGCATACTTTAGTGTCTATCATTGTCAACGTCAAAAGATATGTAACACGTGTTTTTTTCCCATTAATAGTAGTTTCGAACGGATTTAAGTTGTTTATTTGCTCTTGCACATAATCAGTAGTTTTTTTCGTTAATTCCACTGATTCTTTGACACATTCAATTTTAATGGGCCGACAAAATCTTGGCGACGATGGTCTTGGATTTTTCCACAGTACAGTGGTTTCCTTTGTCAAAGGGTCTACGTGAACAAGTTGCAATGGGACATAAGATGTAAAAAAAATACTTTCATCACTATTACTGTTTTCGTCCGGTTTTTGTTTGTATTGACTGTGCCCTGAACTACCATCGCAGCCCCACTTACCGATCAAAGTTAAATTTTCGAGTTGGTTGTCTGTTACATTTTTCATAACGTCCAAGTTATACATAATTATCCGTTCAATTGTGTGGTCTAGCAGAGGTTGCAGTTTTACTTCTGCTTCATTTTCCGTGACAGTCAGACCTGCAGCTGGATAACATTTTACTTTTGCTGTTACTACCTTTCTGTACGATGGAAACATCTTTGATCTTTTCTGTAAATGAGCATTGCGTAGCTGCTGGTATTTTCTTTGAGATAATCCGAGTTCTATAAATAAAGATAACGCTTCGTCATTTGTGAAAGGTAGATTACTATTTGTCGAGTCCAAAGATCGTCTATATTTTGAAGCTTTAGTAGGACTTCCTTCTGAGATATCGTGCACCACTTGTGCAAAATCCGTTTTTCCTTCGGTCCGTAATTTACTCGTTGCCGAATAAATGAGTGCTTCAGTCGATACTGTCGTTCGTAAATATTCTGTTTTTCTTCGTTTAGTTCGTTCAGAAGACTCTGAAAAGCTAAGTCGTGGGCGACCTAACACAGGTTTGTTTTCATCAGATTTCTTTTCTTCTGAATCTGTGCTTTTTGTTTTACTTTTTTCTTCCACAGATTTCTGCAGCCAATCGTGATTACGTTTTAGAAATTTAGGCTCCGATCTGTCACTTTCTTTCCATTTTACTCTCATTTTGTACACTAGAGCTTGAATTCTCCTTTTCTCGTTATCTGATGCAATATATTTTGAACCTCGTTTTTCGGACAACAACTCTTCACATCTTGTATAAATAAATTCTACATCTTCTTTCAACACATCTTTTACGCCATTGAAAAATTGCAATCTCGTCATCTGTTGTAGAGGATTCTTCGGAGCACTGGAACCTACAAAACAAAAAACGAAATATTCTGAAACGAATATTCTGTTATATTTTTGAAAACACACCTGGGCGCACCTGGGCGCACCTGAATCTTGTTTTATTTAGTAGATAATACCTTAATCTATGACCTACAACTTAGTTTGAAACCGAAATGTACTGAAATATATTACTTTTTCATCAAACAATTCAAATTTTAGTAGTAATAATACAAAAAAAAATTCCCTCATATTTCTATTTCTAACAAATTTTCTATTTAACAATTAATTCCCAAATATTTTTTTACACATTTTACTAACCTTCAGTTGAATCTTCCATTTTGTCCGGTTTGATTTCCTTTACTTTTACCACTGTCACACGATCGCAAAGACACAGCTGCCGTTCGCTCTACGAGTACAATAATGCAGCGCTCGGACGAAGGTCACATTCCGACCGAGCTTGAGGAGGGGATTTAGGGGAACGGACGTTACTGTGAACGGTTTTCGTTCCTTAGGGGATCACTTTAGCCAACCCAATGATGGAAAAACCCCAACTAAAAACTTTCTCTTTTGGTATTTTGGCCGCATAATCGGGCCTTCGGCCGCACTGTGCGGCCCCCCCTATGTCGTCATCCGGCGACGGACGGTGCGGGGTGCGCGACGCGGGCGCCCCGCATGACAGGGCTACCGCAGAAACTCTATGGACGGCTGTCCTTAGAGTTTTGGAGGAGCTCCTCCATTTGATGGGGGAGCGGAGATCGGGTGCCGATGCGTGCGTCTCGTACGCATCGGTTGGAGGGGAGGGCGGTCTGGGTGTCCCACGCGGACGGTGTGCACCCAGACCCCCTCGGCCGGTGGTGTGTCCTCGCCCAGGTGCTTCAAGTGCCTGGTGCGGGGACACACACGGAGGTTTTGTCCCTCGGCTACCGATCGGAGCGCTTGTTGCCTCCGGGGCCGAGGGGCATCTGGTCCGGGCGTGTGCGGCCAAGGCCGCACACTGCCCGACGTGTGCAATGGTGGGGCAGGTGGCGTCCCACCGGATAGGTGGGCCCACCTGCCCGGTGGTTCCCCCCCCCCGTAAAGGGGGTCGTCGTAATAGGAGGTCCAAGGGGGGAGAAGATATTCCTCCTAAGGAGCCTGGGGTGGCGCTCCCACTCGTTGGGACGCCCCCCAGAGAGGATCTCTCCATGGAGGTCGCCGCTGGGGGGGGGACGTATCTGCTGTTTCGGTGGCGGCCTCCGTGGAGTCGACACCCGTGGGGGCCTCTTTTGAAGCCCCCATGGAAGTGGAGGAAATTGGGGGGAGGACTTTCCTCTCCCCCTGGCCGTTGAAGGAACGGCGACGGATAGGGGGGGGGACTCTTCCCTCCCCCCGGCCGTTGTAGAGGTGGCGGCGGATGGGGGGGGACTCTCCTCTCCCCCCGACCGTTGAAGGGGTGGCGGCGATTGGGGTGGCCCCTAAGGGGTCCCCATCTGCCGTCCCTATGGAAACGGAGGAGGGAGGGGGGGAGGTCTCGCCTCTCCCCCTAACAAGGAAGGAGATCCGGGGGGAGGAGGGGGACGTGAAACTGTCCCGCCTCCTCCCCAAAGTCAGTCTCCGTAGACTGACCGCGAGGGAGGAGAAGGTCGCCAGGAGAGAGGCCAGAGAGAGGCGATGGGCGGCGTTCGAGAAAGAATTGATCGCCGCTAGGCTCACGAGTGAGCAATCTGCCTCGGCATCCCTTCCTATGGACCCCCCCCCCCCCAATGGTCGGGGGGTCCAGAAAAAGAAGAAGAAGAGGGAGAGGTGAGATTAATGGGGCCCCCCTCTAAGGGCTGGGGAATTTTACTCCAGCCCATTGGGGGGTCCCCATGGGGGAGGGGATTTCCTCCTCCCCCCTCTTCTTCATGGTAAATTGGGGGAATTTCACATTCCCCCCCAGTGGGGGGTCGGTCAGGAGCTGGGGCTCCTGGCCGGCTCCAGCCCCCACTAACATCGGGGGCGGGGAAGGTTCCGGGGTGCCGGACCTTCCCCAGTATACAGCTTACATAGGCAGTGGGGAGGTAGGGGTCTCTGCCCTCTCCCCCTGCAGGGGCCGTTAGCGGCCACGCCCGAGGGGGAGCCTGAGGGGGAGAGGACGAATGCCTCATGGCGATACCCTGCTCCCCCTCACTATGGGCCAAGGAAAGGCACCCCGGAGAGGTTTTAGTGGGTAGGCCCGGGGGACTTGTCCCCCGGGAGAGTCCCACATAACCCTAGGGTACCCCCCAGGGTCCCTAGGGTACCTATAAAAGGTTTCCTCTTCGTCACCAAAAAAAAAAAAAAGACAGACACACACACACACACACCGCACGCAGCTGACAGACGGACAGACAGACAGACACACGCACGTACGCATGTACATTTATTCACTCAAGAATGCGTCAGAGAGAGAGAGAGAGAGAGAGGAGGGAGAGGGATGTATCGAAGAAGCTTCAACGTGTTTACTTACGTATCATTTTGTCTAAACAATTGATTGCTTCCGCGATGAGACATTCGTATGGAATGATTTTATCCTTTTTCTTATTGTTCACGTTTCGAAGCACACAACACATTCACATTTCTGTCACTCACTTCATCGATAAAACGAGGAAATATTTAATGATAACTACTTAGCGCGAAAATTACTCGAAAAAGAAAAACACAACGTTTTTGACGAACACACGACACGTGTTTACTCGACGTTTATTTAATTGGTGACAAAGATAGAATGACGGTGTCAATGCTAATAGCGTCTTTTCTCTTTCTGACACACACCCAATATATTGAAATCAGACAATATCACATATTATTTACTGATTTATCATCTCATACACATATATAAGCATATGTAAGCATGACATTGATGACTCTATATATATATATATATATATATATATATACATATATATATATATATATATTATATATATATGTATATATATACGTCAATACGAACAATAAAATTGTGTAATCATCAGACACACATGTTTTACTGTCATCAATGTCATGCTTACATATGCTTATATATGTGTATGAGATGATAAATCAGTAAATAATATGTGATATTGTCTGATTTCAACATATTGGGTGTGTGTCAGAAAGAGAAAAGACGCTATTAGCATTGACACCGTCATTCTATCTTTGTCACCAATTGAACAAAGATAGAATGACTGTTAGCCCTAAAAGCGTCTCTCCGAACACACCCTTGAACACAATAAGAAATTGTTTTTTACGACATCTATCGGAATTATATATGTCGGAAATAGCGGAATTAAAATTGTTGGTCATTTACCGACAATTTTAATTCCGCTGAAATGATGGCGCTATCCCGTCGGAGTTCGTCCATGCGTTTAGGATCCTCTTAAAAGTAATTATTTTTTCTATTATCATGTCATTATCTAATATCATCTATCTATTATAATTATTATCGTTTTAATAGCTTAATGAAATTGATTTTAAAGAAATTTACACAAATAAATTTGCAATTTACCATTTATATCGTGTGCATTTTTACCATCTCTTGCAGATTGTTTTCGCTGTTCATCTTTAGGGCGTAATTCCTCTGAGTTTTGTACAAAATGATTATTCTGTACAGGTTTCTCGTTTTCACTTTCAGTGTCATCCTCGAAACAGACATCATTTTTATCGCGTTTATGAAAAATCCAAGATTTAATTTCAGACTTGTCGTTCAACATTTCATTTGTACTTCTGTACTTATCTTTCCTAGAAAAAAGATATATTGTAATAGGAATATTAAAATTTATGAATTTTGCACAAATTCAAGACTTACTTTTTTCTCATCTCTAACATATCCGATAATTTGTACAGAACATGATGCAGGTTAATTTTCACTATTGCACCTTGTCATAATATAGAAATTATTCTATTTTTCACTATTTATTTTTCACTTTACTTTTCACTATCGTTGTCGCTAATAACCTAACTTTCGTTTATCGACGTCACTTACTACAATCGATTATCGATCACACTATACAATCGATCACACTTCCAGAGCATCGCTAGCGCGATCTTATGTCAAATGCCTGAACCGTACGTCTGAACGGTCGACGACGACGACGAAAACGACGTTTCTTAAATGATATTTTTCACATTTGGACTTTGCGTCGGAATAGCTCGATTTATAGTGCATGTACCCCCAGAAATAAAAACACTTTTATTATATATAATTCGACCCCGCTCTATCGATTAAGACTACTTACTAGTAACCCTACCCAAGTGTAAATCACCGATTTTTCTGCAACTTGGCATGGTATTAAAACATCGAAAAATATTGGACACGTATTTTTTATATCGGCCCGTTTAGCATTTTAAGGGGACCGTACACCACTTTTGCGTGTTTTTTCAACATTTATTTTTTCATAGTAAAATGTACCGAAACACTGCGCTCTTTTCACATATATTAATACACATATTGAGGATAAAGAAAAAAATTTTTTTTTATTTATTCTGCCCATCATGGCGACAAAATGGCGGCTGAAGTGATTGTCCGGAAAAAACTAGTTGACACGATATCTCTGCTTCAAAACGTCTGAAACAAAAAATCCAAAGAATTTCTTAAAATATATGTCAGTGGCTATGTTATGAACCACGAAAAATGAATTTGAAAAAAAAATGACAAAATGGGGGCGGTTTGAATTTTTTTACCCCTTTTTCACCCCTAAAACGGTAAAAAAAGGGGGTTAAAAATGGATGTAGGATGTTGATCGTGGTTCAGGCGATAACTACACGTGTGCTGAACCCCTGAAAATTTCAGCCCAATCGGTCAAATAGTTTTTCCAAAATCGTGTCAACCAGGTCGAAAAACGTTGTTTTGAGAAAAACGCGTTTAAAGTTTTTGTACGTAAAATCGTTAGTATAATCATAAAAAAAGTGACTTACGCTCAATCAGCGATGCCTGCTCCATACATTAATCCTTCCTCATCCTCGTAGGCTTCATTTACAGCTACTCTTTGTAGCCTGATCTCAGTTCGGTGTTCTTTCGAAGCTTCCAGGCTACGCCGGTTGGAGAAGGTGATGCGACTTTCGTCGCGTCTCTGCACGAGAGAAACTGCATTTTTGCCAATGGTAACTTCCATCGTTTCCATGATTTTCAACAATGGTTGTAAGCCCTCGTTGAACAGGCAGCACAGAAGGCTGCAATCTCGACGATTTTTCTTCCGACGAACGAATGTTTTGGAGCTAAGTTCCAAACACATGAATTGTAACTTTCATTACAATTTTGAGTGTCGGCCCCAAGGCACCGTTTCAACAAATCATCCGTTGTGAGGTCTTCATAAACTTTTCTGAGCAGAGGTTCAATCTCGTTGTCTAACGCGGGGGGATGTTTGAAAGTATCCAAATTTCCATTGGCCTCTGCGACACGATACTTGCACCAGGAATCGGCTCCTTCAGGACAGTTGTTGTGTTGAGGTTTGCTGTCTGTCGAAAATTTGTGGAAAAAAGTAGCCCAGATAGCTTTTCTCATATTTTCCACAGAATCTGGATTTCTTCGCACAGCCAATTCATAGTAAGTCGATAACTCTTTCATGACTTTATTAGTCAATGAAGCGGTTTTCTCTTTTGGTTTTACGATTTTCTTCGCCGCAGATTTTCTTGACGTTGAACTTGATGTTGTACTTGATTTTTTCTTATGTTCTTCTTCCAAATTTTTCGTTAACTTTTTTTGTCGTGTAAGTTCATTTTTGACATCTTTTGCTCTTTTAAAAACGCGTTTCTTTACATGTAAAACACACTCTTTCTTCTGTACATTTACTGTTGTTCCATAGGGTTGTACGTCTTTTAGCTGTTTAAATGTCTTTGTGTCGCCATCGCCTACATAATTTTCATAATAAACATCATATAAGCTTACAGATCTTTGAAACATTTCAATAACAGCATTTACTTCCATTAATCCAGCACTGCCCTCATGATTAACAGTGCATGTTTCTTTATGTTCCTCGTACCAAACATCGTACTCGACAGTATCTTTCTTGCCACTCCAAATCGAACATCCAGCGCATACACTTGATTTTACAACAACATCAAGAACTTTTCCGGTGTATTTTCCAATCAGAGTTGCCAAGCCAACAAGAGCACAAAAGCCACGTCGAGCCCAAGAGCCATCGCCAGAAACTGTAAGACGATTCTTGACGTTACCAGCTTCCTCATTTTTTACTTTCTCTTCTTCGACCGCTTTTCGAAATACTGATTCCGTAACAGATTTTGCTGCTATCCATATGTTGTCTATAATATTATAATATGATTTTTTGCCAAATCCTGTGCCGATGTTCATGAAGCCGCAAAAATTACAAATGCCTTGATATCCAACACCGATTAACCGCATTGCAAAAACGAGTCGACGATTTATTTCATACGTCTGTCCAATTTGCGGACTGCTTGGAATTCGATTTTCATTTTCACATTTACACTGCACGACTAACTGAAATCCTAAACCTTTTTCATTTTAAAAATTTTATATCACTTTTGCACGTTTTACATATAAGAAGGTTTTGTAAAGTCAAAAACATAACGAAGTTCACTATAACGTACTGAAGCGTTGCATCGACGTTCACTTCAAAATCAGAATTATTTTTCGAAATTTTTCTAGCCGATGCACTTGTGTTACTTGTATCCTGTTCACTCGTGTGCTGATTACCCGAAAACCTTCTTTTTTTTGAACGATCTGGTCTTGATTTGCTACCTTAAAAACTCTTTTTATCCATCGTTATATGGTTGTATTAGCACTGTGCACACTTTTATACGTAAAATAACGTTCAACGGTTCCGACTGAATACCGAAAACGTGTGAGAACCAAGCCTCACCTGTAAAACAAGTGGGAAATCGAAGCGAGCCTATGCGGTGCAGAATTAGCCGAAACGCCTTCTGTGCGCGTTCAGAGGCACTACCTGAGAATCGACTTTTCGACATATCCTCGGTCAATAATCGGTAAATCAGGGTTTCTACACTAATTCTACATACATATAGTGCACGAAAATGATGTTTTTGAAAAATCGAAAATTTTGAAAAAAAGTGGTGTACGGTCCCCTTAAGGGTAGAAAACATCCTTTTTCAATAAAAGGGGATGAAATAAATATCTCAAAAAGTACTTATTATATTTTCATGAAACCTGTTACTCGGGGGTTTTCGAGGTCGCTGATTACGAAAATGATGTCAGATTTTCAAAATTCAAAATGGCGGATCCAATATGGCGGACAAAAAACTAAAAATCAATCGAACTTTCATGAAATTTGTCACTCGGTGGTTCTAGAGATCGCTGATTACGAAAATCATGTCAGATTTTCAAAATTCAAAGTGGCTGATCCAATATGGCGGACGAAAGATTAAAAATCAATCGAATTTACTTGGAATTCATTATTCAAGGGTTATCGGGGTCGCTGATTACGAAAATGATATCAGAGTTTCAAAATTCAAAATAGCAAATCCAGTATGGCAGACGGAAAAACTAAAAAATAATCCAATTTGTTTGAAACGTATTAAGGAGGGTTGATACCCTAAAATCTGTTCATCGACAAATATTTTTTTTATAATGCATTTGCGCACTTAAATATCATTTCTAACGAGATTGCTGAAAGGATAGAGGCCCCTTTTTGAAAAAAAAAAACTGTTAAACCAGCATTACTGTTTTTTTTTTCATTATATGTTTAATAAATAAAAGTTACAAACTAAATTTGGGGAATTTAATTCAGAGAATTTGTAGAGAATCAAATTCTTAAGAAATTCAGCAAACTTTCATTGAAATTCGTTAATTATTAAAAATGTTAACATTTTTTTAAAGAAGAAAATTTCAGTAGTAAATAAAAAGTATTAATAGAATGAATTTTGGCGATTTAATATTTTTTTTCAGGAAAAAGAGACCTTTTTCCCTTCATCCCCTTCATCGTTAAAAGTGATTTATTGCTATGTGTTTCAAGTCACGAATGAAATTATTTGAAGGATGCAATTTGATTGATTTTTAATTTTTTTATCCGCCATATTGTATCCGCCATTTTGAATTTTGAAAATCTGACAACATTTTCATAATCAGCGATCTCGAAAACCAACGTAAAGCAGCTACAAGATATGTTGATTTGATTTTCCATGCTGTACCAGTCTCGCTCTTTGCCGAACCCAGGAATAACCGACGTGGAAGTGGCGAGATCTATTCCCATTTTTTTTTGTAATTTTTTTATATTTTTAAACTTTTTTTGGTATTTTTTTGGCATTATTTTGTGTTTTTTTTACATTTTTTTTTTTTTTTTTAAATTTCTTTTTTATATTTTTTTCTCAAATTTCTCATTTGTTCATTTTAAGTCCTCACAATAATGTGGCATGTTTTCGTCAGTAATTGCAAAAAAGTGTTGTATGCACATTGATTGTGTGCACCATGCACATCTTATTATGGCAATGTTCACGCAGAAACTGCAGCCTGGCTCACAATTCTTTAAGCAAAATTCTACAGGTGTCTCGTAATTTTCTGGTACTTCTGTCAGGTAACCACTCTTCGACCAAGCGTATTTAAATAAATTCCTAAATCTTGACGATGAATACTGATTGTGGATTAAAGATTGCATTTTAAGTATATTATTTCGCCAGTGCAAATTCACGTCACAATCGTATAATAAAATTAAATCCGAAAATTGCCTAACAAAATTTTTCCACGGCCTGAAAGCATAAACATCAAGAGGTTGAATGAAACCAGTGGTTCCAGCAGGAATTGTGAGGACTTTGACATCTTTATTACCTTTATCTATAGCGTCAAACTTTCTTTCAGTTTGGCCAGTCCATGAATCTAATAAAAGAATAGATTTTTCTCCAGCATTTGGCAGAAAACATTCTTTAAACCACTTAATGGCAAGATCGGACGTCAATTTCCCTGATTTCGACGCAAATACTACGATGTTGTTTGCCCTATACAAATTTTTTTCTACAATTGGTCCGAATTTACCATTAGGTTCTTGCAGCACTATCAATAAAGGAGACTTTAACTGTCCGTCGGCAGAAACGATTGGCTGGATAGTATAACTATGGGTTAAAGAATTTATTGACTGTGCTATGCATTCAACTTTTGAAGAGCCCTTGAGTGTTAGCGTCCGACCTGCGTGCGTTTCTAAATTAAATCCTGACTGATCCGAATTAAAAACATTACTTTCTCCTATTAATAACAACACTTGTCGCACCTTGGAGACAAACTCATTGGATTTTTGTAATATTTCGTCCCTAGTTGCCATGTGTTTTTTAGTCACGAATTTATTAATTTTCCTGGATACGATTCCATGCTGTACTTTAAAATTATAAATCCATTTTGTCGAAGCAGTGAATAAATCACGTGACAAATCGACTTTTTCTCTTGCCTGTAAAGCCCATCTTTTTAGATCATTGTCATGAATTGGGAGGGATTTAGCCGACGCACTTTGAAATTGATCTAAAACGAATTTTGATGTCTGCAGCAACTTTTCATGCCTACTTCCTTGTTTAATTTGTTCCTCCCATCTGTACAATAATGTAATATTTGCAACTTTTTTAAAATGGTGTTGAACTCTTCGAAGAGGAACGGGTTTCATCTTACCTGAACGCCAAAATTCTACGGCTTTTCTTTTGTACTCAATGTCCACGTCAATTTTCACTTTTTTTGATCCTATTTCTAAAATTTCTGAATCATTTTCGAAATCATCTTCAATGAAAACTGCTTCGGGATGCACGCTTTCGTCATTATAGCATAAAGTATCCCATACCTCAATTGCTACTCTTGTATCTATTGATTCCTTAATTAAATTTGCGATTACAAAAAAAAATGGGAATAGATCTCGCCACTTCCACGTCGGTTATTCCTGGGTTCGGCAAAGAGCGAGACTGGTACAGCATGGAAAATCAAATCAACATATCTTGTAGCTGCTTTACGTTGGTTTTCGAGATCGCTGATTATGAAAATGTTGTCAGATTTTCAAAATTCAAAATGGCGGATACAATATGGCGGATAAAAAAATTAAAAATCAATCAAATTGCATCCTTCAAATAATTTCATTCGTGACTTGAAACACATAGCAATAAATCACTTTTAACGATGAAGGGGATGAAGGGAAAAAGGTCTCTTTTTCCTGAAAAAAAATATTAAATCGCCAAAATTCATTCTATTAATACTTTTTATTTACTACTGAAATTTTCTTCTTTAAAAAAATGTTAACATTTTTAATAATTAACGAATTTCAATGAAAGTTTGCTGAATTTCTTAAGAATTTGATTCTCTACAAATTCTCTGAATTAAATTCCCCAAATTTAGTTTGTAACTTTTATTTATTAAACATATAATGAAAAAAAAAACAGTAATGCTGGTTTAACAGTTTTTTTTTTTCAAAAAGGGGCCTCTATCCTTTCAGCAATCTCGTTAGAAATGATATTTAAGTGCGCAAATGCATTATAAAAAAAATATTTGTCGATGAACAGATTTTAGGGTATCAACCCTCCTTAATACGTTTCAAACAAATTGGATTATTTTTTAGTTTTTCCGTCTGCCATACTGGATTTGCTATTTTGAATTTTGAAACTCTGATATCATTTTCGTAATCAGCGACCCCGATAACCCTTGAATAATGAATTCCAAGTAAATTCGATTGATTTTTAATCTTTCGTCCGCCATATTGGATCAGCCACTTTGAATTTTGAAAATCTGACATGATTTTCGTAATCAGCGATCTCTAGAACCACCGAGTGACAAATTTCATGAAAGTTCGATTGATTTTTAGTTTTTTGTCCGCCATATTGGATCCGCCATTTTGAATTTTGAAAATCTGACATCATTTTCGTAATCAGCGACCTCGAAAACCCCCGAGTAACAGGTTTCATGAAAATATAATAAGTACTTTTTGAGATATTTATTTCATCCCCTTTTATTGAAAAAGGATGTTTTCTACCCTTAAAATGCAAAACGGGCCGATATAAAAAAATACGTGTCAAATATTTTTCGATATTTTAATACCCTGCCAAGTTGCAGAAAAATCGGTGATTTACACTTGGGTAAGGTTACTTGTTAGAAATCGATCCGTTGAGCGGATATATGAAAACTAGAAATATTGAATGCTGTCAACTGTAATCCGACCCGCGTAAAGAGACACGGTAGTGGCTTTTGTGCTTACGCGGACTTAGCACAAGACACTACCGTGTCTCTTGATAAAGAAAATAAGCGCACTAAGAAACGAGATCTGTATAAACAAAATATTGTAAAACAACGTATACAAAAACGTAAACGTTATTCTAAAAATTCTCAACGTGAGCAAGATAGACAAATAAAATTAGATCGTGATCGCAAATGGCTTTACAATAAACGATATTATCAGAAAAATAAAAAATCTGTACTTGCAATAAAAAATCACAATGTTGGACAAGAAATTATAAAAAAATATGAAAAATTTTGGTCGAAAAACACCATAAAACTTCGTTATTCTTTAGAAACATTTATACAAAATATTGTTAAGAAGTCAGGAAATAAGGCAATGATCGATGTGCAAACTGGCAATTGATACATTTATTAAAGATCAACGTTTCGACCATAAGATTTGGTCCTTTTCAAGTGTATCTGTCAATATAATAAAAGAAGGGAACAATACAATCAAAGTGTGTTACAATATATATAAAAAAATATTATCAAGATTATTACTTACAATTTACGAGTGTGACTAAGAGATTACATTATAATATAAAATAGAAAAGAGTGAGATGTTAAAAAGGTCTAGCAATTAAATACGCGTCAATTGTTCATGACCGCTAAAAACAGACTGGATAATTAGGTATGACTATTGTTATAGGAGTCAAAACATGAAAATAAACAAGAGCGGTACGGGGGGCGAGGCGAGCTATCAACGCAACAATGCTCAAATAACAAGTGACATGAAATTTCGCATAGTCGTAGAGAATTGTACAATGTCGATGAGGCGATTATATAACGCTGACAAATTTTCTGTGTCTCTCTGTAGATTAATGGCCGAACTGCATTTCTTTATGAAAAACATTTCGGCAATCTTCCCGTTTTTTTGTGTGATTTTCCTTATAGAGAATTTTGGGATTTTTCCAATCGAAATCATGGGAGTGAGACACTCGATGACTACTAACCACTGAATGATTAGAAGAGAGTTTTTTAATGTCATAATTATGTTCTTTTATTCGAGTACCTAGATGTCTTTTGGTTTGACCAATGTAACATGCATTGCAATTGGAGCAATCCAATTTGTAAACCAATTCAGTCTGTTTGGCAACATCGAGTGTGTCTTTACCCTTTTTTATAATCGAATTTAATTTGTTGGGAACCGTGAATATGACGTTTAAATTAGTGTTTCGTATTGTACGTTCAATGTTCTCTCCCAAGTTTTTGGTATATGGGATAAGGATGCAATTTCTACTATCAAAGGAGTTGTGATTAAGAGAGGAATCATTGTTATGCCGATTGCGAAGTGAGTCTAACCGTTTTTTAACAAACTTATTTATAATATGTGTGGGGAAGCAATTGTTGTGAAGGATCTTTTTAACTATGTTAATGTTATTATTGTGGAATTGAGTGTCAGAAAGTAGGATGGCCCTGTCTACTAAATTAATTATGGAATTTTTCTTGTATTTGAAAGGATGGTTTGAGAAATAATTAATGTATCGTCCTGAAAAGGTGGGTTTTCGATACCAATTTGTGATGAGGAAGTTGTTTTGTCGGATAACCAGGGTATCTAAGAAGGAAATGGAGGAATTTTTTTCTATCTCATAGGTGAATTTTATTCTTGGGTGGTAGTCATTGAACATTCTAACAACAGTGTGAATTTTAGTTTTTGGAACGACCATGAATATATCGTCAACATACCTGTAATATATAGCAACTGTGTTGCTTCCCCACACATATTATAAATAAGTTTGTTAAAAAACGGTTAGACTCACTTCGCAATCGGCACAACAATGATTCCTCTCTTAATCACAACTCCTTTGATAGTAGAAATTGCATCCTTATCCCATATACCAAAAACTTGGGAGAGAACATTGAACGTACAATACGAAACACTAATTTAAACGTCATATTCACTGTTCCCAACAAATTAAATTCGATTATAAAAAAGGGTAAAGACACACTCGATGTTGCCAAACAGACTGAATTGGTTTACAAATGGGATTGCTCCAATTGCAATGCATGTTACATTGGTCAAACCAAAAGACATCTAGGTACTCGAATAAAAGAACATAATTATGACATTAAAAAACTCTCTTCTAATCATTCAGTGGTTAGTAGTCATCGAGTGTCTCACTCCCATGATTTCGATTGGAAAAATCCCAAAATTCTCTATAAGGAAAATCACACAAAAAAACGGGAGATTGCCGAAATGTTTTTCATAAAGAAATGCAGTTCGGCCATTAATCTACAGAGAGACACAGAAAATTTGTCAGCGTTATATGATCGCCTCATCGACATTGTATAATTCTCTACGACTATGCGAAATTTCATGTCACTTGTTATTTGAGCATTGTTGCGTTGATAGCTCGCCTCGCCCCCCGTACCGCTCTTGTTTATTTTCATGTTTTGACTCCTATAACAATAGTCATACCTAATTATCCAGTCTGTTTTTAGCGGTCATGAACAATTGACGCATATTTAATTGCTAGACCTTTTTAACATCTCACTCTTTTCTATTTTATATTATAATGTAATCTCTTAGTCACACTCGTAAATTGTAAGTAATAATCTTGATAATATTTTGTTATATATATTGTAACACTTTGATTGTATTGTTCCCTTCTTTTATTATATTGACAGATACACTTGAAAAGGACCAAATCTTATGGTCGAAACGTTGTGATCTTTAATAAATGTATCAATTGCCAGTTTGCACGTCGATCATTGCCTTATTTCCTGAGTTTTGATATCACTGGCGAAGAGAAGATTCATATATTCATATATTGTTAAGAAGCTCACTATATAAGGCCATATTGAAAAACGATTAAAAGCTGAAAAAATCGTACGTTGGTGTATGCATGTTAGAAAAAGTTATATTCGTAATATATATAAGATGTTAGCTCTGATTAAAAAGAAAACGGAAACGAGTTTGACTCAAATTGCAAAATGTTTCACAGATGAAGAAACATTAGATGCGTTATGTGGCGAATCTAGCCATACAGCCTCTCATCTGAAAATTATTTTATTGATTCTACATATCACCATATACCTCCAAAAGAAATTTTGGTAATAAATGCAGAAGATAAAGTAACAAATCTACCATTAATAAAATCTGCATTGGAACCTTTGGCGATGAATGCAGAAGGAAAAGTAATAAACATACTACCGTTAATAGAAATAGAAACAAAAAAATCTTAGACATGCAATTTTTCATGTAAAACGATCCAATTTTAATTAGCCGTTATAAGAAATTCTTTGAAACTATAAATATATGTACTTTAAAGAATGTACCCAAATTGATCGAAAATATTCATAAATGTACTATGAAAACTTCCAGTGAAAAAATGGGTCATACTCCTAGCTGCCATATTGATTTAACACTTTGCGAAGGACTGTTTCTCCCAGTTCAACTATTATCGCCTCATTTTTCACGAG
Organism: Crematogaster levior; assembly: GCA_901521435.1. Lineage (NCBI taxonomy): Eukaryota > Metazoa > Arthropoda > Insecta > Hymenoptera > Formicidae > Crematogaster > Crematogaster levior. The sequence goes on from CABEGB010001029.1 coordinate 97,795, forward strand.
TAAGATATATTAAGTGTTTAATTTATCAGCTTACACATTTTTATCGAAAAATCAATAATCTGAATGATTAACTCATGCTGATTTAAATACATTAAATGAAATTGTAACTTCTGCCGAAGAAAAAGCAGATATGTACAAACAACAACAGACAAATACAATTTTGAGTGATGATGATATTATTTCTAAATATCATCAAGCGTTTAAAGCCTTTGTTAAACAGTCAACAGACACACCACGACATGTTTGCATATCATGTGAAAGATTATGTTATAAGAGAAATGTTTCTCAAGTAAATATTCTTAGAAAACAAATAAATAGTAAAAGTTGGAAAGATTTAATGGCACGTATACAACAAAAAGAAAATAATGTGCAATATATATGTACTTATTGTGTAGGCAAATTTCGTAAAGGCTTAATGCCTGCGTATTGCATTTTGAATAATCTCTTTACAGAAGATGTGCCTGAAGTAATATCCTCTCTTAACACATTTGAAAAAATTCTTATACAAAGAGCCAAAGCATTTCAACTGTTGTCAAAATGGGAACTGTTATTAATAAAAAATTACCACAAAGGCAAATGATACAAAAAGTTAAAGGCAGAACATTCCATTTGCCACTTCCGTTACAAGAGACATTGAAGAAATTATGCTTGGATACTGATTCAATAAATATTAATAACAAATTATATATCTTAGTTAGAAATATCCCAACCAAATCAAAGATTATTTGGGAAGAGATGGTTAATGTTACAAAAATTTTTAATGCTTTGATATGGTTGAAGGACCACAATTTTTTATACTCCAAAATTATATTACCAAATGATCAGAATAAATTAAACATATTAGAACAATTAAAAAATTCTTCAGAATTTTAAGTGGAAGAGACAGAAATGACGTTAGATGACGAATCTGAAAATGAGTTATTAAATAATCCGATAAATGAGACAAAAAATGGTGTAGAAATATTAGACAATCAACAAAGGGCAATGATAACTCAAGTTACTGATGAAAATGATAACTATTATGAAGAATATACTATTTACCCTTTATATGAAAAGAAAGCAAATAAAACTTCGACAGAATTGTATCAAATGATAAAAATTGAGAATGCAGCTTTGGATAATCGTGAAAAAGATTTAGATTTAATGTGTTTTCCAGATTTATATCCTTTTGGTATTAATGGACAATATGAGATTAGAAAAGTCAAACTTCATGACCATGAATTTATTAAATGTCGTTTAACATCTAAACATCTACAGTACAGATTAAACCAACAATACTTATTTTATTTATTGAATGATGCGAATATTCGTCAGTTAAAACGTGGAATTTATCATAAATTAAACATAACTAATCCTCAAGTTCGTTATACAGCAGCGGAGTATTTAGAAGCATTGTTGGAAAAACAGTTGGAATCTGATCTAACAACAATATTTTCTACACTTCGAAATACGGAACAATATTGGCATAAACCGAGAAGTAATTTAAGGTGTATGACGCAGCATTACGGGCCTGCAACATGGTTTTTAACACTAAGTCCGAGTGAATGGTTATGGGAAGATTTAGGTGAATATATTCGTGAAGTAAATGGATGGCATGATACTTCTTTATCTGTTAGCGTACTTGTTGCTAAAGATCCTGTATCAACATCTAGGTTCCTCGATAATAAGTTTCGAGCAATGCTCGCTTTCATTTGTTCCAAAGATCATCCAATTGGAGAAGTAACACACTATTTTTGGCGACGAGAATACCAAGGTAGAGGTATACAACATTTCCACTTATTAATTTGGATTAAAAATGCACCAATTTTGGGTGAATCTACTGTTGAAGAAGTCTCCAAATTTATTTTACAATATCTAAGTTGTAGATTACCAAATAAAAATATTTCGCCATTATTGTACAAACGTGTTGATACGCATCAGCGACATAAACATAACGATTATTGTCTTCGTTCTAAAAAAACAGGACGTAAAGTAGTTCGTGTATGTCGTTTTGGATTTCCTCGTCCTGTCACGGAAACATTGATCATGAAAGATGTTGTAAGTTCTATAGCAGGTAGGAAACAATTAAAGCATAGGAGTAGGCTTTATGATCTTCCTCGAACAGATGATGAAATTAATACAAATGATTAAAATCCTGTTCTTCTTACTGCATGGGAAGTAGAGAATACAATCCCGGGATCCCGAATCTCGGGATCCCGGGATCCCGGCCGTTTACTGGCCCCGAAAATCCCGGGACTGTACTTGTCTAATCTCGGGATTTTCGGGATTGCCACAAACAGGTCTAGTTTGCATTCCGTAGTCCGTTGCGCCTTGACAATAACCTTGCCTAGATTATATTAATAGCATTTATTACATAATGATAAAAAACAATCCTTAGATTCCCTGTACGGAAGTATAAATACGCCAATCAGGTTTTATTTTTTTCATTTATTATTCTGCCAGTGACGAGGTTACGTAGGTTACGTCATTTAAATTTATATTCAACTATCTGAAATTAAGTATGTTCCGTCGCGCATAAAGATATTATAATAGAATGAGTTTTTCTTTTGTATTTTTGCAATTTTAAAGCGTAACTAGCTTTAGTTAAGGCTCCTGGTCCCGTAGCCGAGAACTCCGCGTTGACGGTGGCGACATAATTGTGGTAGAAATAAGAACCCAGTCGAATTCTATTCTATCCTATTCTATTCTATTCTATTCTATTCTAGTCTTTCTTTCTATTCTTATGCAGCGCCTTAGGTGGAGAATCGATGAACTATTAGGAAACGTGAAAAAGTGACATATTGACTACCCAATTTATTCTTGCGTGCCATTTCGTTAGTATTTGTTAAATTTTAGTGCTGTGATATGTGACGTGTTCATGAAACCTGTAAAATTGTCCGAAAACTAAGATTAGCAGGCAAAGTCTAACGTGGAAGGAGTATTTTCTACTCGTACAGACAACTGTCAACCGTGTGTTTTCTCGCAGAATTAGGCTTCGTTTCCCGGATGATTTAACGATTGTTTATAACATGCCAAGGAAAAAGCAGAGTTTTCGGACACTTTTACAGGTGTTCTAAAGCGATCCAGAGTGTTACTTTGTCGAAATATTATTTAAATAGTTTTGTATGGACAGATTACTAATTAGCCTGCCTATTATTCACCTGATTCATCTGCTATTTGTTGGCAGATTTTCCTACTCCTAAACTTTATCCTACTTCTAAGTGGAATTTGTAAGGCCCAGGTCCAGCCCTTTTTGTAGAGAAATCTTATAAATAGTTCATTAAGCAAGTAGTCATGTAGTTTAGTTAGTATTACACTAGTTCTTGTAGCGCACGGTTTAATAAAACATTAAATAAAATGTGGTAAATTTACAATCCCGTTGTCTTTCAGATTACCTTGGTGCAAGGATTATTGCTAGACTTGTACCCCCTTTTGGTGCAAGATATAATTTTCAATCTTGCACGTAACATCTTAGCGCGCGATAAACTAATCGCGAGCCAAAACAAAGTATTTTAAATGGCGGGAGACTTTGTTAAACATAAAAAAGACAGTGATACGACGTCAGTGTGGAGTTATTTTTTAGTTGCGAAGGACGGGAATAGTGCTAAATGTAAGCGATGCTCAGCCATTCTCAAGACTTTGGGTGAATCAACTAAGGGATTACATACACATTTGTCATCAAAACATAACGTCAAGGTTATATCAGCTTCAACAAGTCAAGATTCTGAAAATCTGAACATAGCACCGCCGCCAGCCAAGCGAAAGTTAGATGATTATTTTACTAAAAGTGCCGACGATAACCTGGATGATGTTTTGGCAAGAATGATTGCATTAGATGGATTTCCATTCAGTGTATTCATAACTTCAGATGATTTGAGAAAATTGCTCTTAGCAAAATACACGGATTTACCAAAGTCAGCCGTCACCATTCGAAAACGTGTTATGAATTACAGGAAAAAATCAGAAAGCAAGTAACTACAGAATTGAAACATTTGAAAAGTGCAGGTGAAAGATTTAGTCTTTCTTTCGACGAGTGGACTTCAACGTCCAATAAACGATACATGGCTGTCAACGTTCATTCATATAAAAAATTTTGGAACTTAGGACTTGTTCCTATTTATGGAAGTATGACAGCTGAAAATTGTCTTCGTATATTGAAAGAGCGTCTAAATAAATTTGATATTACCCTGGAAACTGACATCGTGGCTATTGTAACCGATGGACCGAATGTTATGATAAAGGTGGGACGGCTTGTTTGCACTGAACATCAACTGTGTCTCGCACATGGTATCAATTTAGCCGTCTGTGATGTGCTTTATGAAAAACATAATTATTTGCAAGATAGCCCTACCTCAGATGATACTATAAATGAACCAGCTATGGCTGTTGATTATATGGACGACAGCGATGATGATGACTATTTAGAAGACTTAGACTGTCCAGAATCAGGTTTAATCTTAATGTCACAAAATGATCTTGCGCGAGAACACATACCAGAGTTAACACAAGATGAAAACATTAATGAGCTGATAAAGAAAATCCGCAAAGTCGTAGTGTATTTCAAAAGATCACCATTAAAAAATGAAACAGTACTTCAAAAATATGTGAAAATTGAGCATGGAAAAGAGCTGTCACTTCTTTTGGACTGTAAAACCAGGTGGAATAGTCTTTTAACAATGCTGGAACGATTTTATCTTTTAAAAACCTGCATACAAAAAGCTCTTATAGATCTCAATCATCCAATTCGTTTAGAAGATGTTGATTTTAAATTGACAAATAAAATTGTTGATGTGCTTACCCCAATTAAATTGACAGTAGAAGCAATCTGTCGGCGAGATGCTAATTTATGCACAGCTGATGCCGCTTTGAAATTTCTTATAAAAGAACTGTCTAGCAAAAACTCAGCACTTGCCAAAAAAATGAAAACATCCTTAGTGGAACGTATAAAGCAACGACAAGTGATGATTTAACTGGTGTGTTGAATTATTTACAAAATCCACAAAAACATGATGAAAATCAGTTATTATCGGATTTGGAATGGCATGACTTATTTCCAGTTCCTACACAGGCTTTAGTGAGAAAGCAAATAAAGAATATTATTAAAAGACTTAATAATCGAGATGACACGGAAGAAGAAAAAATGTTAGGATCACAAACAGATGATGAGCTAAGGCAAGAAACCTCCCAACAGTCCCAACCCCAATTGACATTAAAGGAAAAGTTACAGCTGGAAATTGATAAGAGTATGAAATCCCCAGATCCTGAAGTACAAGTAAAAAATGAATCGGGGTTGGCAAATAGTATTCGACGTGAAATGAGCCTGTTCGAAAATGGAGGAGTTCGTGGATACCACTTAGAAACAGCTTACAAGTATCTATTGTGTATTCCTCCAACCAGCGTAGAACCTGAGCGAGCGTTTTCAGCTGCTGCTTATGTTGGCAATAAACTACGAAGCAGGCTTGGAAGTCAAACTTTGGATGCTTTGATATTTCTGCGATTGTATTTTCGAAATTCTAAATAGTTTTTTTGTGTTGTCTTTTTGATTTCTTGCAGTTTTTTTGTTTTGTCTATTTTCTTTTCTTACTATATTGTGATTTGTGTTGTGCTTTGTGCAACGATATTAAAAACATTTTTGAAGAAATTACTCAAGTTTTTTTTTATTTGAGCCTAATTAGAAACCACATAGTCTAATCCCGGGACAGCCCCGGGATCCCGGGATTACGCATCAAAAATCCCGTAATCCCGGGATTGAAAAACATGCTCGGAATTGTATTCTCTAATGGGAAGGTAATATGGATATACAATTTATTGGTGAAAAATCATCGCTGCTTACATGGTACATTACAAAATATATTAATAAAGCGGGAAAATGTGAGTTGTCTGAGTCTATTCTTAATACTGAAAATAATGATAATAATAATAAGAAGAAATTAGCGAGTCATCTTTGGAATATAAGTATGCGATTTGTGAATAATAGAGAATGTGGAGCTCTTGAAGCTGCTGATACGTTGTTAGGCATTCCTTTGTACGGAACTGATCGAAATACAACTATCAGATGGTTAGATGTTAACCAAATACGACGTAAAAGATTAAAAAACTACAAGGAAATTGAAGCTCTTGATCCTGAATCTACAGATATCTTTTATCCGTCTTTAATAGATGATCTTTATCCACATAGACCAAATGAATTAGAAAATATATCTCTTTATGAATTTGCACAGTGGTATGATGTGTCCAAGATTAAACCGAAAAATAAGTATGTTGAATATTATAAAATAGGTGATAATAAATATCTTAAACGACGACAGCGGGGATATCTTATTGATCATTATAAACATAATGTTAATACACAGCCGGAAAATTATTTTTATGCGTTATTACTTATGTTTAAAACCATGGCGAAAATTATATGATCTTAAAAACGGAGGCGATACTTATGTTGAATTGTTTCACAAAGAAAAATTACATTTTGTAGAAGCGTTACAATATCATGAAAAATTAGAAGAATTACAAAAAGCCTTCGAAACTGCAAAAGAGTTAGTTCAGCAATGCTTAGATGATAATTTACAAAACAACAGTCTCAGGATGATCCTGAAAATCCGATAGGTGTTCAAAATATAGAGGCTGGTGAAGCAATGCAAGATTTTAAAGATCTTGGTGATAAAGCAGTTCGAGAAATCGATATATCTAAAATGATAGAAAAATTAAATGTGGATCAAAAACGTGTATTCGATAAAGTTATCAATACTGTAGAGTCAGATAAATCAGTATTACGATTATATGTTAGTGGAGAAGGTGGTACTGGAAAAAGTTTCTTAATCAAGACGATTACATGCTGGATAAAACAAAATCACAACAAAAATACTGCTGTAGCAGCACCTACTGGTATAGCAGCTTTTAATATAGATGGTTTGACAATCCATAGATTGCTTCAATTACCCGTTGAACATGGTTATAATCCTAAGTATAAGCAACTATCTAATCATGTATTGGAAGTTTTACGAACAGAGTTTAAAGATGTTATTCTTTTTATAATTGATGAAGTGTCAATGATATCTAATTTGACTTTAATGTATATACATCTTCGATTGTCTCAAATATTTGACACTACTGATTGCGATGATGGTTGGTTTGGTCAAAAACACATTCTTTTATTCGGAGATTTGCTTCAACTGCCTCCTGTACGCGATGATCCTATTTTAAACATTTATCAGATGAAAAAATTGCTAAATATCTAACTTCCATAGATGCGGTCAATTTATGGACTACATTATTTGACTATGATGAGTTGACAATCAATATGCGTCAGCAAGGAGATAACTCTTATCGTGAATTATTGTCGAGAATTCGTATGGGTTTATTAACAAAATCTGATTGTAAGATTCTGGAAAGTAAAAAGATTTGTTTTAAGGGTGATTCCTTCGAATCTAGACTAAACGAGTAGTTATGTAATTTTATTAACAACCTATCATCAGACATCGTTTGTTTACTTCCCACTTGTCATATGTGTAATGTTCTCAATGATGCAATGTTAAGTCGCATTGCTTCTAAAGAAATAATATTAATCGCTGAAGATAAAATTGAGTGTACTTCATATGTAAAAAAAAAGTATTAAAAGTATTATCAAATAATGATGATGATAATTCTAGAACAGCAGGGCTTTCGAAAAAAAATCATAATTAAAATTGGGCGAAAATTATGATACGGCGTAATATTGATGTTAGATTGGGTCTTGTAAATGGTACAATTGCTAAAGTGGTTTCAATTGTACAAGATAATAATTACGTAGAAAAAATTAAACTTCTATTACCATCAAATTTAGAATATTTAATTGAAAGAGTAAGTGTTAAATTTGAGGTGGTAGATAGAGCGTATGTTGTCAGAAAACAATTCCCAATATGTTTGAGTTACGGTATCACTATACATAAAAGCCAAGGATTGAGTCTGCAAAATGCTATTATGGATATTGGTAATTCTGTGTTTAATTGTGGCCAAACTTATGTTGCATTATCGCGACTAACATCTCTAGAAGGATTACATTTAATCAACTTCGACCCTTCATCGGTAAATGCTAGCGAAGATGCAATTATTGAATATAATCGTCTAAAACAGATATACAAATCAAAAGCAAAAATGATTACTATGTCAAAGGAACGGCATTGTAAAGTGAAAGATGTTGTATGGGCGTTATCAAAAGTAGTTGCTTCTGTTCAAAAATCAAGTTTAGGTCAAAATGTTCGACACAATACTGCTTGGGTCATGCGCGGTTTTGAAAATATGGACAAGGTTTCAAGCTATGCAAATTCAGTATTACAATGTTTATTAAATTTAAGTGCCATTAGACAGCAATTGTCTAATTGTGATGAATCAGATGTTTTACGTACGTTAATGCATCGATATGAAAATGGGGTATGTAATTTAAATACATATGCAATACGACAATGTTTAGGAGAATATTTTTCAAGTCCTGTAAAACGAAATGCATCTGATTTTTTTATAGCTCTTTGTGAAAAATATGAATGTATAAAAAGTTTAGTGAGGCATCAAATAACTTCTATTAGACGATGTAAAACTTGTGATAATACAAAAACTATTGTTGATAATAATATTATTATTTCTATTCCTATTAATAACTTGAAGAAGAAAAGTTATAATCTTAATGATTTATTAAATACATTTTCAAATTGGTGTCAGTCGCATAATGAATCGTGTGAATATTGTACTGGAAACGATATAATGTTCAAAAATGAAATAATATTGACAAAAGAGATAATTGTTATTCGTTTAATATTTTCATCACAAGATAATCAATTAATGAAAACGACACACGACTTTAATTTGAGTGCTATTCCAACAACGAAAGTTTTAATAGATGGAAAGTTATATAAAGTGATGAATGCTATATTTTACCATGGTTCAAATATCAATGAAGGTCATTATATAAGTATATGTAGAGAAGGAACATCTAATATTTGGATCGAAACTAATGATGCTCAAGTCAAAAAAAGGCAGTGGCCTAGAGGAGCTAAAAATGTTTATTTACTTTTTTTGTAGAAAATGATTAGTAAATAATAAGTTCTATGTATATAAACGTCATAAATTAAAACAGTTTAAAAAATCTTCATTAAAAGTATATTCACATAATATTTCTATCTACTATGTAATTATTATTATCTCGTACAATTAAAATCACTTTTCGAAATCACTATAACAATTGTACCATTTACAAGACCATTTACAAGTATAACATCTAACATCAATATTACGCCGAAATTAATATTATCATAACTTTCGTCCCAATTTTAATTGATTTTTTTCGAAAGTTCAGTTGTTCTAGAATTATCATAATTTATGTAATATCTAAACAGTACAAAATTACCTTTTCAAAAAAAGGTAAAACAAAGGTGCCAAATGTACGCGCAGATATACGAGATATAATTATGAATAATACTACAAAATGCGTGATATCAGTACAAAATTACCTTTTTAAAAAAAGGCGCCAAGTGTACGTACAAAAACGGACCTCATTACAAAACTATTTGTATATATATATTTACTGTATAACATTTAAATTAAATAAAAAAATATTGCAAAAAATTTGGCGCTGCTATACCAGAAATATTTGTAAGTAATTTAAATGTGTTGTTTAACGTAAACGTTAAAATTTACACAATACACAATACATTTATACATTTACTGTACTATTTGTCTATATATAGGTATTTTTAATATACTTAAAAAGATATGATGTGTCAAAAAATGACACCAAGTAGGAATAAATCTCTCAATTGTTGTGTATATACACATGTATATAGCAGCGCCAAATTTTTTGCAATATTTTTTTATTTAATTTAAATGTTATACAGTAAATATATATATACAAATAGTTTTGTAATGAGGTCCGTTTTTGTACGTACACTTGGCGCCTTTTTTTAAAAAGGTAATTTTGTACTGATATCACGCATTTTGTAGTATTATTCATAATTATATCTCGTATATCTGCGCGTACATTTGGCACCTTTTTTTTACCTTTTTTTGAAAAGGTAATTTTGTACTGATATCACGCATTTTGTAGTATTATTTATATTATTTTAAACTATAAAAGAATATATTACTTATTATCAATTTTTTCTAAAAGTAAAATATAAATATCTTTTGCGCCTCTAGGCCAGTGCTTTTTTCTAACCTGCGTATCATTATTTTCAATCCAAACGCTAGATGTTCCTTCTCTACACATATTTGTAACATACATATTTATAAGAAAAATATTGTTGCGCCCGCGTCCGGTCATCCGGTACGCAGTGAAGATGCGTACCGGAGGACGTTTCTCGTTCGACGCTTGTTTACGCGTTGCTAGGCGCGTTGTTGTGGACGAGCTGTCAAACCATTACGACGCGCGATTTATTGAACGCATGCAGAGCCACATTGTGGTGGAAAAGCGAAAAGTACATTTCCTCACCCCTACCTCATCACTCCGCTCACCACCAATGTCGATGACGACGTTTCTTAAATGAAAATTTTCAGATCTCAACTTTGCATCGCAATATCTCAGCTTATAGGACACGTAGCCAAAAAATAAAAACAGTTTTGTTATGAAAATCGAACCCAAGCTATCGATTGAGTCTACTTAGAAGTCGATCGGTTCAGCGGTTGTCGAGATCCGATAATCTGAGGGTCTTGCAACTCTCCGACTCGCGTAAATATACACGGCCGGTCTCGCTGCGCTACATTTGGCACCGAGACACTACCGTGTCTCTTGATAAATTGTGATTAATATTTTATTATTTAATAATTGTGTACAAAAAAGAATGATATCCCTAACAAAAATTACCTTTTTTAAAAAAAGGTAAAAAAAAGGTGCTAAGTCCGCGTCAAAAAGTATCTTTGCAAAATAGGACAGTATAATTAATTTAAAAAAAACTATTAAAAAATCTATTTCCAAAAGAGTGTAATTTTAATCTTTGCAAAATAGGACAGTATAATTAATTAAAAAAAAATTATTAAAAAATCTATTTCCAAAAGAGTGTAATTTTAATCTGCACACATAAGTTATTATAATCTAAACAAAATGATTTGTTTTAAACCATTAAAAAAGTTATTTAATTAGACATTATATAAGTTATTTAATTATACATTCTACAAAAATAATGATATCAACAAATTGTGCTAAGTAAAAATAAAAATTTATAAAAATATTTTATTAAATAATATTACAAAATAATAGAAAAAATAGTTTTAATTTTTTAATTATATCCTACTAAAATACTGATATTGAGAAATTATGCTGTTTGAAAATAAAAATGTTATATTTTTACAAAAAATTATGCATAATTGTTTAAAAAATTATGGTATTACAATGTTGAACCAACTTAATAAAACTTTGAAATAAAGTATATATTTTTAAAATATCCTACTAAAATACTGATATTGAGAAATTATGCTATTTGAAAATAAAAATGTAATATTTTTACAAAAAATTATACATAATTGTTTAAAAAATTATGGTATTACAATGTTGATCCAACTTAATAAAACTTTGAAATAAAATATATATTTTTAAAATTTCTAGTATAAGTGTAAAAAGAAAAATTATATTAAATAAAAAGTTCGAAAGTTTAATTTAAAAAAGAAAAACAAAAATATAAAAATGGAAAAATATAAAATTAAAAATTATTTACAAAAAATTAAAAATTAAAAATTAATGAAAAAATATAAAAATGTATATAAAAATTAAAAATTAATATAAAAATAAAAGAATTTAATTAAAAGACTTAGCGCTGCAATAAAATATGTTATTTTAAAAATTAGCAGCACCAAATCTTTTAATTAAATTTTGCTAATTTTTAAAATAGTATATTTTATAGCAGCGCAAAGTCTTTTAATTAAATTCTTTTATTTTTATATTAATTTTTAATTTTTATATACATTTTTATATTTTTTCATTAATTTTTAATTTTTAATTTTTTGTAAATAATTTTTAATTTTATATTTTTCCATTTTTATATTTTTGTTTTTCTTTTTTAAATTAAACTTTCGAACTTTTTATTTAATATAATTTTTCTTTTTACACTTATACTAGAAATTTTAAAAATATATATTTTAATTCAAAGTTTTATTAAGTTGGATCAACATTGTAATACCATAATTTTTTTGTCAGGAATTTCAGGTTTAAGGGCGAAATTACGATGGGTTGAAATTACTATTGTAAGAACAATTTATTTGTGTCGACACTTATAATGTTGATTGAAACTTGGTTCGGGCGCGTGCACACACTACGACGACCGGAAGAAGAAGAAGTGTCTTTACACACCAAAAACGATACATATAATAGATAGGAAACATGAAAAAGAAATCTTGCCCAAACTGGCGTTAACAAAACCATCCCCGATTAACCAAGAAGTGTATAGCACACATAGATCTATTATTCTAACATTTTTAAACAATTATGTATAATTTTTTGTAAAAATATTACATTTTTATTTTCAAATAGCATAATTTCTCAATATCAGTATTTTAGTAGGATATTTTAAAAATATATACTTTATTTCAAAGTTTTATTAAGTTGGTTCAACATTGTAATACCATAATTTTTTAAACAATTATGCATAATTTTTTGTAAAAATATAACATTTTTATTTTCAAACAGCATAATTTCTCAATATCAGTATTTTAGTAGGATATAATTAAAAAATTAAAACTATTTTTTCTATTATTTTGTAATATTATTTAATGAAATATTTTTATAAATTTTTATTTTTACTTAGCACAATTTGTTGATATCATTATTTTTGTAGAATGTATAATTAAATAACTTATATAATGTCTAATTAAATAACTTTTTTAATGGTTTAAAACAAATCATTTTGTTTAGATTAAAATAACTTATGTGTGCAGATTAAAATTACACTCTTTTGGAAATAGATTTTTTAATAATTTTTTTTAAATTAATTATACTGTCCTATTTTGCAAAGATTAAAATTACACTCTTTTGGAAATAGATTTTTTAATAGTTTTTTTTAAATTAATTATACTGTCCTATTTTGCAAAGATTCTCTTTACATTACGACGGACAAGATGCTCTCGTGGCTGGTTACCCTCGCATCATGACCCAAAGAATTAATATATTAGATACGAATTGGATTACGTATTGTAATAGAGAACTTGCAGCAATAAGACAGTTATAACAAGGTTCTTATATTTCTACAAGTCTAAATATCTGTATTAAAAACTCATCGTTATAAAGATGAGTTTGAACAAATTTTGAGTTTTTTTTCTATTTTCAAAATTTACACTTAATGACCATGAAAAAATTTATTATTCCAGGATATGTGTTTGGAACAACTACGCCGTTATTTCCGATGTCTAACAAAAAAAAGGCTGAAGATTTATTATCTCAAATTTTACTTAAAGATACATGTTATACTTGTGTAGATATTATTCTGATATTGATTTTGAAGATAAGGAAATGTCAGAACATAATAAGAACATGTCAGTTTGTAACTTACCATTTTAAATCGTAATCTTTCTAATCTTACGTTTATTGAGAATCTTTTAAGCTCTGATTTTTGTGACTATCGAATTCTTATCAATGTTTAGAGATCTTTAGGACATTTTAGATTTTCTAAATTTCAAGGAATTTCATAACGCAATCTATTAGTTTGTCATTCCTATCATTTGATCGAATAATGTTATTTATAGAAATTTAAAAGAATTTCTAATATTTCTAATTTAAAATTGCCTCTTTTTTCTCTCTCTTGAATTCCAGGAACCAGGAAGTGTCGAAATAGAAAATACTAATGACGTAAAGTGTGTTTATTATTTTACGAATCTTTTCTTTTTTTTATTGTATTATATATTATATATATATATATATATATACAGGGTGTTTGATAATTCGAACGTCAACCGTAAAATGCAAGTAGAGTAGGTTAAACTGAGTAGAAAAGTCCTGTATCATTTTGCGATTTTCGTAATAATTAATGAGATATTAATTAAAGAAGATCGACCAATACGCGCGAATCTAAGCGCGCGGCGAGAAGAGACAACCCACGATTATTGTGTAGCGTTTGAGTACGCGGGGAGAAGGAACAGCCTACCGAGAGGGAGAGAAAGAGAGAGAGAGAGATGCAAAACAATGCGAGAGAACAATTCGGGGCGGTCGCCGCGGTATTCTAGTATTACGCGCTTCTCGCAACGCTTTGTCACGCGCCTAAACAATCGCGTAACAATGGTTGTGGCTATCCCTTCTCCCCGCGCGCTAAAATGCTAGACAATAACGGTAGGCTGTTCCTTCTCCCCGCGTACTCAAACGCTACACAATAATCGTGGGTTGTCTCTTCTCGCCGCGCGCTTAGATTCGCGCGTATTGGTCGATCTTCTTTAATTAATATCTCATTAATTATTACGAAAATCGCAAAATGATACAGGACTTTTCTACTCAGTTTAACCTACTCTACTTGCTCGGGGAGCTCGCTATCACGCTATCAACGCTAACACTACAAACTCCGTTCGCAGAGCAAAGATAGCGTTAGCGAATGCAAGCTCCATGAACAGCAATAGCGTTGCGTTTGATCTAACCTAACTTCAAATGTTAACCTAAAAATTAAAGTTGATCATGGAGCAAGCTATGGAACAAGGTGAGCAAGTCATGAATCGTGAAATTTTAACGATTGCCGTTATATTGCGTGAAATAATAGATTCTGATTCTTCATCATCAGAAAGTGATGATGAAGACATAGAAATGATGAAAGATTATTTAAATTTAAGAAGACCTGTTCCAAGAATTTCCAATTACGTGTCACATATAATACCAAATTTAACCAAAGAAGAATTCAAAGCTCATTTCAGGTATGATTTATTAATATTAATAATTTTCGTTTAAAAAAATTACATTTTATGTCTTTCATTTTATGTATTTCATATCTTTGCCATTTAGGATGTTACCTGAAACCTTTGATTACATTTTATCTTGTATTGAGCAAAGATTAAAAAGAGTAATACCTGGGACATCTATGATTTCTCCATACACACAATTTTTATTGGCGTTATGGAGACTAGCTACTCCAGATTCTTTTAGGTAAAAGAATTATTATTATTATGGCTTTAAAATTAAAGATAAAAGCAAACAATTTACTACTAGCTCTTAGGATATAATCATAATATAAAACTAAATCTTTTTATCGAGCCAAAACATTGTATACATCATGTTGTTAAAATTATTACAGTCAATTCATTAAAACATATCTCAAACAACTATTATGGCTTTATTAAACAAGACTTAAATATATTTTTTTGAAAAAAAAATGATAAAGCTGGACATATTTAAATCTTGTTTAAAGTAATGTTGATACAATTGAAATTCTTAGGCTGAGATTTCATACAACTCGAGTCATGTAGAAATTTGTTGTCGGATGTATGAAATCTCAGTCTTAAACTGATATTAAATCTGATTAATAACGCATAAATATAATTATTGTCAAATATTTAATATATTTAATAGTTTTTAAGTTTTTTTAAATTTTATTTAGCTTTTTATTTCTTATGCTTAGGTCAATTTGTGAGCGATTCAATGTTGGAAGAAGCACTGCTTTGTATATAACAAGGAGAGTGATAAAGGCACTCATTGAACTTGCGCCTGTTATTATTAAGTGGCCTACAGGTGAACGATTAAACGAAGTGTGAGCAGGATTCGAAAACACGAGTGGTTTTCCCAAAGTTATTGGTGCTATAGATGGAACACATATTAATATTCCAGCTCCAAAAAAGAATCCTGAATGTTACGTCAATCGGAAAGGTCATCATTCCATCCAACTTCAGGTGTGTTTATTGTTTTACTCCAAGTTTTATTTTATAATCCGTTTTTATTTCAAGACCGTCTTAAGTAATATCTAAGAGTACGTTCTCATTGCCAGCGCGTCACGCGTCGCGTTATGACACGAATTATGAGTTTAAGCAATCAAAACCTCACGAAATTACATCAATTGCGAGGGGATGAAAATGGGAGGTTTTGACTTTACATATGTTTATATTTTTCTTCTTATTTAGGCTATTTGTGACCATAAATGCCAATTTATTCATTGTTATGTTGGACATGTTGGATCTGTCCACGATCAACGAGTGTTTCGTCAATCAGAAGTTCAACATTATTTGGGAGATATTACAAAATTCCCACAAGATAGCCATTTGGTCGGCGACCTAGCTTATAAATTACATGAAAATTTATTGGTACCATACCGTGACAATGGTCATTTAACAGAACGACAGCGAAATTATAACTTCTGCCAGGCTTCAGCAAGAATTGTCATTGAGAGAGCATTTGGCCTTTTAAAAGGAAGATTTCGTAGCCTTTTAACTACACTTGCCGTAAATCGAACCGATTTAATTCCTATGCATATTCTTTCTTGTTGTGTATTACATAATATTTGTTTAATGAGAGGTGATGAACTTAATTTTGAAACAAATGATGTAGAAGTGATTGATGTAGCAGACAATGTTGGAAATGTTTCTGCTATTTCTAATGCGGGTGTTGCTAAAAGAGATTTGATATGTGAAAGATTAAGAATTAGACATGTGTGACTGATTAGGGTGTGGGTGGGTGGGTGTGTGTGTGTGTGCGCGCGCGCGTGTGTTTTGATAATCATTTAACCAAATCTTGTAAATTATTTTTCCTTTTATTATAAAAACAAAAATATAATATTGTTACATGTACTAAATAAATGTCTTTTTTAAATAGAATATTTCTTTCTGAAATAAATGTTTTTTCTCATAAACGCTCTCCTTCCTTTATATCTTATGTCTATTGTTTATTTTTTATTTCTATTCTATTTATTCTTATTATAATTATATGTATTATTATAAAATTATATGTATTATTAAAAAATGTAATAAAAAATAAAATAAATATTAAAATTAACGTTTTAAACTCTTTTCAGAATTTCATCAAGTTTTCCCATTAATTTCTCTTTCATTTCCATTCTCTCTCTATGTCTCTTTTCTTTTTCTTTCTCAGCAATTTTTCGGCTTTCTAAAATTGCTTGTGCTATGTCACTTGTTTTACGTTTACCTGAAAATATACATATTATTTAGATCTTCTTATCGATAACAGTATCTTTTGCTAGAACTTTAAGAATAAATAGAATAGAAATAAAAAATAGAATAGAAATAAACAATAGACATAAGATATAAAGAAAGGAGAGCGTTTATGAGAAAAAACATTTATTTTAGAAAGAAACATTCTATTTAAAAAAGACATTTATTTAGTACAAATAGTAGCAAAAATTGAAGAATATAGGCAACGAGAGCAGGACTGTAATTCAATTTATAATTTGTAAATTGTGTGCTGACTTACGAGATACGTTAATATTTATATCTGAATCTTCATTGCTAGAGGTTTCAGGAAAGATCGATAAAGAGCTTGTACTTGCTTCATCAGATTTTAAAGTTTTAAGTCCAGTAGAGGAAATTGTTGATAAAGGCATCATTGACGGTTTTTTTCCAAGAAGATTGTCCATCAGCTAAACAATTTATAAAATATTATAAACTTGTAGTAAAATAAATGATCATTATGTCTTATATTAAAAAATATTATTAAAGAACATAGTAAATATTTTTCATATACTAATAATTAAGTTATTTTCAAACCTCTATAACTTAAAGAAAAATTATTGCTATCAAATCATAAGTAAAAAATTAATAAAGCATTCTAAGATGTAAAGTTTCAACTATAACGCACTATCAATCATTTTTCAAAATTTTTTTATTATCCTTTTTAGGGAAAAAAGGAAAAGATTCGATGATTTTTTTATTGAATGGAAATGGCTTAATTGTTTGCACAATAAAAAATATTTCCTGTTTTTAGAGTAGTGTACATTATATACTTACTTCAAAATATTTCCAAGATCTTTTATTATTACCCGACTTTTTATTATGGTCCTTTACAGATTTATATGTTCTTTTCATTGTATTTACTCTTGTTGTACATTGTTTTCCAGTGACTTTGTATCCCTTATTATTTAGTGTTTCAGCAATTTGGTCCCATGCCTTTTTCTGGGAAATTTTTCCCGAATTCATATCTTGCTCTCGTTGCCTATATTCTTCAATTAAAAGTAAAATTGCTTCATGAGACCATCTAAAACCTATATAAATAAAAAGATTCATAAAGTAAATTCATAAGTGCTAGATTCATAAAATATTAAATTTGATGCAGCGTCTACAATGGCAGTAAGTTGTAAGGTTGTAAGCAAATCGACTAATTACAGTTAAGTTTTCGTATTAAAGCTTAACTATAATTGGTTGATTTCCTTAAGACGCTGCATTATGTTTCATGATACTAGAACTTGTTTAACATCTCGATAGGAGTAACATAATAAAATTATAAATTTGTATAAAAACTGCAAGTTGATTGGCTACACATTTTTTAATTTAATTCTTGTATTATTTATATGGATATAATAAACTTTATAATTTCAAAAAATATTCAAAATTTACCTTCTCCTAATTCTTCCTCCGTATGAATAATTAAATTATCCTCCTCTTCAATTTGCATAGCTGAACTATAAGAATCCATTGTAACAACTGCAAAAATTACTTGTTTGAATATGTAAAACATTATGTTTTAAAGAAAAAATGAAATTAATGTATTACATTGTTCGCTTAATATGCGTATTAAATTAAAATAAATTACTCCATTGCCATTCATGAAATTTGTAAAAATAATTTTTATTAAACACTCACCACTTGAAATGTTTTGACGTGCATTATTTAAAAGTGCTGATGCAAAAGCCATATCTACATGCAAGTAATAACATTAAAGGAAATGACAAAAAGAAATAGATGTAAGCAATAAAAGGAGAAAAAGGAGAAATAGAAAAAACATTCAAAGTAAAAAATGTACCACAGTAACTCCCACACAAAGAAGAAAATAAAAGTTTACTTCAAGTTATTGTATAATTTAATTTCCGTATAAGAGGATATAAAATAGATAAGTATAATTAGATTTTTAAAATTATAATAAAAATCCAAGATCCAAGGGTCGACCGTTAAGGGGATCCTAAAGCCGTCTGTTTTACCGACAAAATACGGTCAATTAAAAATTAATACTAAACTTTTTTTAAATTTGGTATCTTTTCTGCACAAAACAGCTTGACTCCCGGTTCCGTTGAAGTGTCTACTTTAATCTTACAAAAGGATTTATCGTTCCATGCAGCCAAAAAAAAGTTTAAACTAAAAAAAGTTTAAACTTTTTTTTGGCTGCATGGAACGATAAATCCTTTTGTAGGATTAAAGTAGACACTTCAACGGAGCCGGGAGTCAAGCTGTTTTGTGCAGAAAAGATACCAAATTTAAAAAAAGTTTAGTATTAATTTTTAATTGACCGTATTTTGCCGGTAAAACAGACGGCTTTAGGATCCCCTTAAGGGGATCCTAAACGCATGGACGAACTCCGACGGGATAGCGCCATCATTTCAGCGGAATTAAAATTGTCGGTAAATGACCAACAATTTTAATTCCGCTATTTCCGACATATATAATTCCGATAGATGTCGTAAAAATCAATTTCTTATTGTGTTCAAGGGTGTGTTCGGAGAGACGCTTTTAGGGCTAACAGTCATTCTATTTTTGTTCAATTGGTGACAAAGATAGAATGGCGGTATCAATGCTAATAGCGTTTTTTCTCTTTCTGACACACACCCAATATGTTGAAATCAGACAATATCACATATTATTTACTGATTTATCATCTCATACACATATATAAGCATATGTAAGCATGACATTGATGACAGTATAAACATGTGTGTCTGATGATTACACAATTTTATTATATAGAGTCATCAATGTCATGCTTACATATGCTTATATATGTGTATGAGATGATAAATATAAATAATATATATAGAGTCATCAATGTCAGAGCTTACATATGCTTATATATGTGTATGAGATGATAAATCAGTAAATAATATGTGATATTGTCTGATTTCAACATATTGAGTGAGATGTGTCAGAAAGAGAAAAGACGCTATTAGCATTGAGAAAAGACGCTATTAGCACCGTCATTCTATCTTTGTCACCAATTGAACAAAGATAGAATGACTGTTAGCGCTAAAAGCGTCTCTCTGAACGCACCCTTGAACACAATAAGAAATTGATTTTTATTGACATATCGGAATTATATGATATCGAAATAGCGAATTAAAATTGCTGGTCATTTACCGACAATTTTAATTCCACAAACATGGCCATCCCGTAGTCGGAGTCTGTCCATGCGTTTAGATCCCCTTAAGGGGATGCTAGCGTTGTCTGTTTTACCTACAAAATTACTAAAATTTTCTAACACACGGCATTTTATATTGGCTGTATAGAATTAAAAATCCTTTTCCAGGATTAAAGTATACACCTAAACGAAGCGCGCTTGCCTCCTATATTCACTGAAAAAGAGAAAAAGTAATAAAAAGTATAAATTTACATATCCATTTACCGACTTTCTGAATGAACATGGCGTCTCGACCTGTCAACTCGTGAAAATATTCGCTTCGTATAAAAGTTATGTAGCTTTTATGCATAAAATAATACCCAAGCGCGCTGTAGACGGCCCAGCAGAACATTGTAAAATTGTATAAACTGAGCCCAGTGGTCTAATTAAAAAATGCCATGTGTTAGAAAATTTCAGTCCCTGTGCGCCCGAAATATCGGTAAAATAGAGTGAAAAAAGTAACAAATTTAGTTCATAGATATTTTAGTAGAGGGTGTTGCAATCAGGAGCGAAAATCGCACTTCACGCACACGAGGGAAAAGCCCATGTACGTGTGCGCTTGGCATTCGGCTAGCTTCGGATAGTAGAAGAGCGCAGACATCTTCCGTCTCCTTCTCTCTCTCTCTCTTGCTACGGCTGACACGCTTGGCGATCGAGATTCGAGAACTATTATTTCTTACAAGGAGATGGTCAAGCTTCCCACCTGAGATTTAGCTAAATTTCAGTATGTTGTTACATACTGATACCTCTCCTACTAATATAAAATATGGTTCAATAACTCGTACCATCATTTTACAAGAAATAATTGTAAAGTCAGTCACGTACGTAATCTACCGATTCGATAAACCTACTTTTCAAGCAATGAGCGTGGTCGTGTTAGTAAGTCGAGCGGCTAGAACGCTGGAGATCACGAGTTCGAAACAATCCTTTTTTTTTCTATTTCTTAAAAAAATTTTTTTTAATGTGTCTAAATAATTTATTATGCAATATATTCAACCTATATTAATCGTTAAAAAATATTATATTTAACAAAATCATGCTATACACCATAACATTCCTTATATCATTCGCATTTTGGCCACATCTATATACCTTTTAAGAGATCAATATAGGGCCGAAATATACTACACAAAATTATCTAGACACACAAGTAACTTTTTAAGAAATAGAAAAAAAAGGATTCGGACCCGTGATTCCAGCATTCTAACCGCTCGACTTGACTCAACACGACCACCTCATTGCTTGAAAAGTAGGTTTACCGAATCGATAGATTGCTGCACATGACTGACTTACTAATTATTCTTTGTAAAAATAATGGTACGTAGGAGTTATTAAAATTCATATTAGGTATATTAGTAGAAGAGGTATCATAACAACAACTGAAATTTAGCTAAACTTCAGGTGGAAGCCGACCATCCTGTAAGAAATCATAGTTCTCGAACCTCGACGTAACAGCCAGTAGCGAGAGAGAAAGAGAGAGACGAGATATGTCTGCGCTCTTTCTAGCTAGCTGAGCGCACATGCACATGGCTTTTTGCCGTGTACGCGCCACCGCGCACGCGAAGAAAAGCCGTGTACGTTGCTCTTTGCTCGGCCAGCTAGAAGAACACGAACATATTCGCATTATAAATTTTTATACATACATACATACATACGTACGTACATACATGTATGTATGTTCTTTATACAATCTTTCGAATTATGTATATATATATATGTATATATATGTATATTGTTGTTATTGACTGGTTTAAAATATTGTTATTGGACTACCAATAAGTTATTCAGATTAAATGATGGTATTGCACGATCCAATTGTTCTCGAGTGACTTCGAACCGACGCCGAAATCGTTGTTGGTGTTAATCGTTAGTTGATGTCAGATTTGATTTTTTTTATTGATATAAATTGATATTGTTTAGTTTTGTTATTGTTATTTAATTAAAAGTAATTGATTTATGTCATGTTTGTTGTCATTTTAATCGTGAAAATCTCATTAATCCGTTAAAATTATTTTCAAATTAATAAAATGCGAAATAAATGTTCTAGGTTTTATTTTATTCCATGTTTACTTTTCATAGATAAGCGAGCTCTTTAAAATCCTCGACGCTGAAGCGCGAGGAAAGCGAGAGAGAGAACGAGTAAGGAGCAAGCGAGATGGAAACATCTCGCAACATCAAAGAGAGTTCCGAAGTCTGGACGCGAGCCTATCTTAATCTCCAATCTTTCGTATTATATTTCATCTTATAGAAAATAAAATTTTTACATTTTGTATTTTATTGATCCGAAAATAATTGTAATGGATTAATGAGATTTTTGCGATTAAAATAACACCAAACACGGTATAGATCGGATAATTTTTAATTAGATAAGTAATTAACATCTTGATTATAATATAATAAGATTGGAGATTAAGATAAGCTCGCATCGAGACTTCGGAACTCTCTTTGATGTTGCGAGATGTTTCCATCAAAAAAAAAGGATTATTTTGAACTCATGATCTCCAGTGTTCTAGCCACTCAACTTACTAACACCACCACGCTCATTGCTTGAAAAGTAGATTTATCGAATCGGTAGATTACGTACATGACTAACTTTACAATTATTTCTTGTAAAATAATGGTACGAGTCATTGTACCATATTTTATATTAGTAGGAGAGGTATCAGTATGTAACAACATACTGAATTTAGCTAAATCTCAGGTGGGAAGCTTGACCATCTCCTTGTAAGAAATATAGTTCTCGAATCTCGATCGCCAAGCGTGTCAGCCGTAGCGAGAGAGAGAGAGAGAGAGAAGGAGACGGAAGATGTGTCTGCGCTCTTCTAGCTAGCCAAGCGCACACGTATACGGCTTTTTCCTTTCCGAGCGCGTCAGCTATAGCGAGAGAAAGAGAAAGAGACGGAAGATATGTCTGCGCTCTTCTACTATCCGAAGCTAGCCGAACACCGAGCGCACACGTACATGGGCTTTTTCCTCGTGTGCGAAAGACGTATTTAGGGTTTATCGATAATGTAGAAAATCGACGGATTTAAAAACTCCGGTAAATTACCGACATTTTAGTTCCGTCTAGATGAGGGCGCTTTCTCGTCGGAGTTCGGCCGTCTCGCTAGCATCCCCTTTAAGGGATCCTAAAGCCGTCTGTTTTACTGACAAAATACGTATCAATTAAAATTCTCCTACTAACTCTTTTTTTAAATTTGCACCTTTACAAACAGTTTGGATCTATATCCATTGTTGTTGTTGTTGTTTTGTTGTTACAAAAGTTGTTATTGTTGTTATTGCATTATTGTTGTTGTTGTTGTTGTTGTTTTTGAACTAAAAAAAGTTTAAACTTTTTTTTGGTTGCATGGAACATATTCCAGTTTATTTAAAAGCATTGTTATCTTGTTGTTGATGTTGTTGTTGTTGTTTATTGTTGCAGAAAAGGTACCAAATTTTTTTATATAAATTGATATTTATTGTTATTTGTTGTTGTTAAAATTTATTGTAATTGTAAATGTAATTTTGTTGTTCCTCTTGTTGTTAAAATGTTGTTGTTCCAGTTGTTGTTGTTGTTGTTGAGAAGGATTTTGTTGTTGTTGTTATTGTTGTTGTTATTAATTTTTGTTTGTTGTTGTTGTTGGTATTGTTGTTGATTGTTGTTATTGTTGTTGTTGTTATTGTTGTTGTTGTTGTTGTTGCTTACTGATACAATGATTTGGTCAATTAAAAATTGTTATTAAACTTTAATTACACAAAGTATGCACGCAAACGAACACTGGAGGTACAAATTTTACGCCGAAGAAGGAAGTAATTACAAAATTACATTATATTTACATTATATTTATCTTCAGAGCAAATGTCAACTCGTGAAAATATCAATTTTATATAAAAATTTGGTACCTTTTCTGCACAAAACAGCTTGACTCCCGGCTCCGTTGAAGTGTCTACTTTAATCCTACAAAAGGATTTATCGTTCCATGCAGCCAAAAAAAAGTTTAAACTAAAAAAAGTTTAAACTTTTTTTTGGCTGCATGGAACGATAAATCCTTTTGTAGGATTAAAGTAGACACTTCAACGGAGCCGGGAGTCAAGCTGTTTTGTGCAG
This sequence comes from Crematogaster levior, assembly GCA_901521435.1. NCBI lineage: Eukaryota > Metazoa > Arthropoda > Insecta > Hymenoptera > Formicidae > Crematogaster > Crematogaster levior. The sequence continues at coordinate 122,115 of CABEGB010001029.1, forward strand.
AAAAGATACCAAATTTAAAAAAAGTTTAGTATTAATTTTTAATTGACCGTATTTTGTCGGTAAAACAGACGGCTTTAGGATCCCCTTAAGCAGGTATTATACATTTTTTGACGTATTTTACAGTAAAATATCAAAATGTAAAACCTCAGATTGTCGGTCAAATGTTGTTAAAGTTCTGGTCGGCCTTTGTAGTTGTTGAAGTCTGATATTATTTTACGGCGGTGGTCTGTTGTTGTTAGGTGCCGTCACATGGGGCGTATTTTATTTAATGCGTAAATGTTATTGTTGTTGTTGTTATTGTTGTTGTTGTTGTTATTGTTATTCGTTGTTGTTGTTGTTGGTGATTTATTGTTGGTGGTGTTGTTGATTGGTGATGGTGATTGTTG
>CABEGB010001030.1:0-137773 GCA_901521435.1 Crematogaster levior
TGTTTACCGCAGTAGCTTTTGCGGGGAACGAGATAAGGCACCCCTACACGAATCGACTTTATGAAGTCACATATTTCCGTGAGCGGCGGCGGAGTGGCCGATACGGTGCCGCGCAATGAATTCTGCCTATCAACGATTCGAAGCCTCGTTATACGTTCCGACATGATGATAGTAAACGGACGATGTTGGAAATATGATTTATTATAGAACGATGTAGATCGCATACAGGAGAATCAAGTACAGACTTTATAAACAAAAAAAAAGTAACCGTGTATATTCGAAACTTTACTTCGTATGCATGTTTTCATTTTTCTTTCGTATTAATAATTGCTTATAAAAAATTGCAAAGTATAGTTATTTATTGAGATTTATTATTATTTCACGTAAAGTCATAAATTATCTACAATTAATATTTTTTTAAATTAATGACCAAACAAATTTGGTTTATTTGTTAATATATAACTGCAGTTACAATTTGATCGTTACAAGTGGCCAATACAAGTCTAGAGCACAATTGTGCATGTGATAAATCAAATTTATAGTACAAATAATTATACTTAATTAATAATTGGTTGCAAATTCCAAAACTGATTTCGATCTGTGAAAAATACTCTTCAACTGGTAGCCTTTGCTAGACAATTCTCTTAAATTATTATTTTTGTTGAGAATTTTTAATTTGTTATAGAAACATTTGTTTAGTTATAAAAAATTTGTTTAGTTATAAAAATGTGATTTGTTCTGAAATGGAGAATATTATTTTTCTGTTTCATAAATTTTTTACAATTAAGATATTAATTACAATTAAAGTATTAATAATTAATTATTAATCTTTAAGAACTTAAATGTATTTCCTACACATAACATTTTATAATTGAGACTATCGTACTTTAAAATAAGATTAATCAATATAATTATAATTGTAACTATAAATTATAATATAGCACTATAATTAATGAAAATATATACGTTACAATTATCTTAATTACTACATATATAAATATAATAACCATTTATGTGTCATCCATTAGTAATTCATGAATATCAAGAAAATCATATAGATCTTATTAATGATAGAAGAATTATATATCGAACTTCCGTGTTACATAGAAAGATACTTCCGTATTATTTTTCGTCACGGAATGTTAGTTTCATGAATTCTTGATACAAGTCTCTAGGTAGTATAGTGTCAACTATACTACCTAGAGACTTGTATCAAGAATTCATGAAACTAACATTCCGTGACGAAAAATAATACGGAAGTATCTTTCTATGTAACACGGAAGTTCGATATATAATTCTTCTATCATTAATAAGATCTATATGATTTTCTTGATATTCATGAATTACTAATGGATGACACATAAATGGTTATTATATTTATATATGTAGTAATTAAGATAATTGTAACGTATATATTTTCATTAATTATAGTGCTATATTATAATTTATAGTTACAATTATAATTATATTGATTAATCTTATTTTAAAGTACGATAGTCTCAATTATAAAATGTTATGTGTAGGAAATACATTTAAGTTCTTAAAGATTAATAATTAATTATTAATACTTTAATTGTAATTAATATCTTAATTGTAAAAAATTTATGAAACAGAAAAATAATATTCTCCATTTCAGAACAAATCACATTTTTATAACTAAACAAATGTTTCTATAACAAATTAAAAATTCTCAACAAAAATAATAATTTAAGAGAATTGTCTAGCAAAGGCTACCAGTTGAAGAGTATTTTTCACAGATCGAAATCAGTTTTGGAATTTGCAACCAATTATTAATTAAGTATAATTATTTGTACTATAAATTTGATTTATCACATGCACAATTGTGCTCTAGACTTGTATTGGCCACTTGTAACGATCAAATTGTAACTGCAGTTATATATTAACAAATAAACCAAATTTGTTTGGTCATTAATTTAAAAAAATTATTAATTTAGATTTATCACATGCACAATTTGCTCTAGACTTGTATTGGCCACTTGTAACGATCAAATTGTAACTGCAGTTATATATTAACAAATAAACCAAATTTGTTTGGTCATTAATTTAAAAAAATATTAATTGTAGATAATTTATGACTTTACGTGAAATAATAATAAATCTCAATAAATAACTATACTTTGCAATTTTTTATAAGCAATTATTAATACGAAAGAAAAATGAAAACATGCATACGAAGTAAAGTTTCGAATATACACGGTTACTTTTTTTTTGTTTATAAAGTCTGTACTTGATTCTCCTGTATGCGATCTACATCGTTCTATAATAAATCATATTTCCAACATCGTCCGTTTACTATCATCATGTCGGAACGTATAACGAGGCTTCGAATCGTTGATAGGCAGAATTCATTGCGCGGCACCGTATCGGCCACTCCGCCGCCGCTCACGGAAATATGTGACTTCATAAAGTCGATTCGTGTAGGGGTGCCTTATCTCGTTCCCCGCAAAAGCTACTGCGGTAAACATCAGACAGAGACAAAGGAGCGACTAAAATGGAGGAAAACGATTCCGTTTTAACAGTAAATTTATGGCTGCGCGTGATTTTCGGCTGCGAGGAAGATTTTCGAGAGAAAGAGGGAGAGACAAAGGGAAGAAGAGAGAGAACTCTCCCACGTTCTTTCGTTGGTGCTCCCCAACCATGAAAATACTTTTCCTCGCCGATAACGCGGAAACGAGACCGAACGAGATTGCAATAGCTCCGGCGAATGTGTGCATTGTAAAGAAATAGTGCAATCTTCGTCGTATAGGCCCGCGGAGGAAAGAGTGAAGAAAAGAAAGAGAGGGTGAGGGGTGAAAGAGAACAGAATGGGAAACGATGAAGAGAGCATTCAGATCGCACGGTTGTCCTGGAATCGCTGTGCGTCACCGCGGCATGTGTATCTGCAATTCACACGCAGTCACGCGCCGCACCGACACACATTGCGTACGCTGTTGCACTTTCTCGCTGTAAGTCCTTTTCAGATTCGCGAGGCGCGCACGTTGCCGTCGCAAAGAGCTCTTCTATTCCCGGCGGGAGATATGGATCTTCCGGCTCGTTGCACATACAGAATAGAGCGTAACATTATGCGTTAAGCCGTGTTGCGTCACATTACGTTATCCTGAAGGGGTAGGGTTACCCTGGCCAACCCGGTCTAGAGAAGAGCATGTAACCACAACGACACCCCCCGCCGGATCGTTCGACGTTATTATTAATACACACTCTGTGCAATCCCGCGCTACGACGAGAAGGGTGGCTCGATGCACCCTGCATCGAGCCTCGCTCTCGCGCGGAGATGGAATATTGTATAAATAATGAATGTCGTCGAATCCCGCAGAAATGTCATTTTCTACGAAATAAAATAAACGATATGTATGTATTATAACATATGATTGTTTTCATCGTTATCTTAATAATTTCTCATGTAGGATTGATATTCTACAGGATGTACGTTAGTATTATATACATATATATACTATAATATATACTATATTCAAAATTAATTTTTAGTAGTTTAAATTAACTTTCATCAACATATCATAGAACTTTATTAATATTGTGATTAATAGATACTAATTAAATGATGTTATTGAAAATATTACATTAAATATAGATATTTATTGTCTCTCCAGAAAACTTTGTCCTTCTCAGAAATTTTATAAAGTTTCTTTCTTAGCATCTCTCTCTTTTCTCTTTACATTTTCAATATTAACAGACATAAATAAATAAACATCAACGAACGCGTACATTATTTTGAGTAAGTAAAATAAATGGAGCTACATCTCATGTAAACCCTGAAGCACTTTAATCCTACCGTCATTTGGGCCCTTTAAAGTTTCAAGCATTGAAGATAGCCGTTTGTGCTTCGCACGCGAGAGCTTTATAGATATCGGAGCTTAAAGTACCGCAAGATAACGGATATCTCAATAATAATACGCCAGCGTGGTGCAAACACAAACGCTATGTTGGATTACCGGGCTGCAAACCGAAAGGCCGCGACACTGGAATGAATTAAAGCTCTCTATCCTCTTTAAGCGTTTGCACAAAGCCCGAAGTTTAAGCGAGACTCGTCGGAGAGCACTTCGTTGAATGCGCGAGATAAATCAGCTTCATTATAGAGAGCGGCTGTGGCCGCGTGCAAAAGGCGACCGAAAGAGAATTGCGTAATACATAATACGAGAGTCAAGTATAGCGTGATTCACTCTATGTGTTTTCCTGGGTTGCGGGTGGTTCAATTAATACGCGATTACGTACAACGTAGCGGCACCACGTAAACGCACAGCCGGAGGAATTACGGCAAGGTAGCGAGGAAGAAGGAAGTCTACGTTGCTTTTCGTGTTTTCCGTCCGTTCGCGTATTTATTACGTCGCCCGACGACCGACAAACATGAGATACGAAGCATGGCGTACGTGCATGGCCCGCGGCAAGTTTGCCGTCTCGTGAAAAGCACGCGCGGAATAATTATCCGCGACGCATCGCCCCGGCGTATTACACCACGATACTTCCTGTTTAATCCTTCCGCTCTCTCTTCTCCGGTGCTCCATTTCAGTAAAATTTTCACAAACTTGGGTAATGTGATTCCAGTTTAAATAAAAACACACATCTATGTATCATTTAATTATTAAGTATTAAAAGATATCAAGTGATATTTAATGTTAAATGAGAATGAGTAATAAACGAAATTAATTTTCCTTTAAAGTTAGTAAATTTAAAGGAAACAAATTGTGAAAGGAATACATGTATGTATAAACTTCTGTAGAATTGAAAACATCTGCTTGTCGACATCAAATATTCATTTTGGATTACGATCTTTTTACACTTCTTTGATATTCGATTTCTATTCTATTCTTACGCGAGAATAAATGGATAGAATAAATAGAAATAAAAATAAATTAAAATAAATGAAAACTAAATAAGAAAAATTTAGATCTTGAAAATAATAAATTTATATTTTTGCAAAGTAATTTAATTTTATATATAACTTAAACTACCTGACGTTACTCAGGTTTTTATATCACAAAGTGTCAAAGGAATGAAATCGAGGGAAAGAGGTGGACTGTCCAGGTTTCTTGGAGTCTATATTTTTTTACAGTCCTAGAGAGTAACTAAGCAAAGTTTGGCCCAGATCGATCAAAAGGTTTACAAGGGAACACATAGATAAACACTCTATATATATATATATACTAGCATGCCCTGTCTCGGCTTCGCTCGAGATAATAGTGTGACCGAAATTATGATATCGATCGAATAATTCACTTCTAATACGTATGATTTCGGTCACATTATTATCTCGAGCGAAGCCGAGACAGGGCATGCTAGTAATTAATATAGCCTATATTGATCAGTGATAATGTAGCATTGAAATGGTGAAAGAATTTTTGAAATCGGTCCAGTAATTTTTAAGCCAATTCGTTACAAAAAAAACAAAAAAATGTACAAAAAAAAACAAAAAGCTTAGATAGATAGATGGATAATTTAGGCAGATATAGACAGGAGGATAGATAGATAGATAGATAGATAGATAATAGATTAATAGATAATAGATAATAGATAATTAATATAGCCTATGTTAATCAGTGATAATGTAGCATTCAAATGGTGAAAGAATTTTTGAAATCGGTCCAGTAGTTTTTGAGCCAATTCGTTACAAACATACAAAAATACAAATCTTTCCTCTTTATAATATTAGTATAGATATATAGATTGTTAGCAATTTGAAAATTGTTAAACTCACGATAGAAGAATTTTCAAGCATTGTTCTTATTTATACAATGAAAAGAAAACGAGGAAAGAAAGCGCGCTTGATTAAAGACACTTTACAAACTGCAACAGTTCTTTGATTCGTTGCAGCCAATATTGCAACAAGCATCGTTGCATAATTTTTACATTGACGTCCAATGGAAAGGTCACCTTCGTACGAATTACATACCAAAACAGACGCTGCCAGCTACCACCAGCGTCTCTATTAATCTCGACAATAGGACTCATCGTTGAATGCAATCATGCCTTTCAGATGCGCTCTCAGTTATGCATCTCAGCAATTACTCTCGCACGACCCCCAAGCATTGATGCACAAATCGACCGTGTCGTGCAAATCAAAAGAACTACCTCCAGGAGGGTCCGCAGTAACGAGTAACTTTAAGTCAACCGCCGCGATTATAAGAACAATTCTCGTCGGCATCTTTTTGATGCAAATCTAATTGCCATTGGTATCTCGCGTGATATCTTTCTCAGTCAAGTTCATCATCGCATTGTTCTTCACAATCTTATGGGGTGACCCGAGAGATAAGATCAATCCATTTGTTTCAGTCCCTCTTGTTTGTGAAACATCGCACTAACAGCCCTATTTCGCGACGATCGATAGCAACAAAGTTTGCCGTACAATTAAAAAAGTGGATAGCTATGATGAGCGCGCGTGATCGAATCGCTATCTAGTTACGTCACGTTTCCGCGCCAACGATCGACTCAACACAGCAGAACAGTAGCTATACGCTTGATGCTCAATATAGCATCCGTTTGCCGAAAACTGGAGCATAATCTCGTTTCCACGGTTTCGTGAATTCGAAGAGACCCGCAGCCATAACGGCGGCGGGATGCCGCATCGCGTTGCGCCGCAGCGGAAAATCAGTCCGATAACGATAACGACATTTGCAACATTGCTATACGTTTGCCCATCGGCCGGCCGACCGGTCGTCGGTCGATCGGTTGTTCGCCCAAACCAAATCATCCTGTATTTGTTTCACGACTCCTGCCGCTCCACACCGCAGCTATCAGAAAGAAGAGTTTATCGTTCCGTGAAACGCAAACTACCCGGAAACGTAAATAAAACGTTTAACGTTGTCGGGATCGTTGTTGAGTCAAATGCAGCCTCTCGTTGCGAATCGTCATGATAGTTTAAATTGGGAACAATCCATCCGTAGGAAAACTGTAATCAGATTTGATTATCCCCTTTGAGAGAGAGAAATTTTTTATTCTCGTATAAAGATTACAAACATTTATACGAGATGCAATTAAATTATAACGTTTAAATTATAATAAATTATAACGTTTAAATTTACAGACAGGTTTTATAAATCTAACTATCTAAACCTAAAATGTATTTATGAATTTATAAAATATTTTATGTAATACTATTACATGTATATAATAACAGTACAAAATTACCTTTTCAAAAAAAGGTAAAAAAAAGGTGCCAAATGTACGCGCAGATATACGAGATATAATTATGAATAATACTACAAAATGCGTGATATCAGTACAAAATTACCTTTTTAAAAAAAGGCGCCAAGTGTACGTACAAAAACGGACCTCATTACAAAACTATTTGTATATATATATTTACTGTATAACATTTAAATTAAATAAAAAAATATTGCAAAAAATTTGGCGCTGCTATACCAGAAATATTTGTAAGTAATTTAAATGTGTTGTTTAACGTAAACGTTAAAATTTACACAATACACAATACATTTATACATTTACTGTACTATTTGTCTATATATAGGTATTTTTAATATACTTAAAAAGATATGATGTGTCAAAAAATGACACCAAGTAGGAATAAATCTCTCAATTGTTGTGTATATACACATGTATATAGCAGCGCCAAATTTTTTGCAATATTTTTTTATTTAATTTAAATGTTATACAGTAAATATATATATACAAATAGTTTTGTAATGAGGTCCGTTTTTGTACGTACACTTGGCGCCTTTTTTTAAAAAGGTAATTTTGTACTGATATCACGCATTTTGTAGTATTATTCATAATTATATCTCGTATATCTGCGCGTACATTTGGCACCTTTTTTTTACCTTTTTTTGAAAAGGTAATTTTGTACTGATATCACGCATTTTGTAGTATTATTTATATTATTTTAAACTATAAAAGAATATATTACTTATTATCAATTTTTTCTAAAAGTAAAATATAAATATCTTTTGCGCCTCTAGGCTTTTTTCTAACCTGCGTATCATTATTTTCAATCCAAACGCTAGATGTTCCTTCTCTACACATATTTGTAACATACATATTTATAAGAAAAATATTGTTGCGCCCGCGTCCGGTCATCCGGTACGCAGTGAAGATGCGTACCGGAGGACGTTTCTCGTTCGACGCCTGTTTACGCGTTGCTAGGCGCGTTGTTGTGGACGAGCTGTCAAACCATTACGACGCGCGATTTATTGAACGCATGCAGAGCCACATTGTGGTGGAAAAGCGAAAAGTACATTTCCTCACCCCTACCTCATCACTCCGCTCACTACCAATGTCGATGACGACGTTTCTTAAATGAAAATTTTCAGATCTCAACTTTGCATCGCAATATCTCAGCTTATAGAACACGTAGCCAAAAAATAAAAACAGTTTTGTTATGAAAATCGAACCCAAGCTATCGATTGAGTCTACTTAGAAGTCGATCGGTTCAGCGGTTGTCGAGATCCGATAATCTGAGGGTCTTGCAACTCTCCGACTCGCGTAAATATACACGGCCGGTCTCGCTGCGCTACATTTGGCACCGAGACACTACCGTGTCTCTTGATATAATATACAAACAATATTATTTCTCTTTCATGGAAATCACATTTTATAAATTGATTTAATGTAATTATATAATATATTGTTTTATGTTATGTAAACTAATATTCTCGGCAACTGTTTCGCAAATGTTGTTACTATAATGAAATATAAAGTCGAAACATGCTGGATGAGCAACGATCGATCGTTTCATCCGTCTTGCAAGTCAAAAGTGATTAGTGCAACGAGGCGCGACTTTGGCGAATCGCGCATTAGCGAATCTGCTTCGATAACGATAATGACGTTTGTGTTGTCCCGTAGGAGTACCTTATATCTACCTATCGAACTACACCCCAACGAACAATTATTCTCCGAATAGAATCGCGCAGTCTTGTTCCGCGACGTGATCCCAATTGCTATGATCAAGCCTGGAACGTGCATCGACGCGTGAAACACGAGCGGGATGATTATTTCAATTATCCAAATGAACGTCCGTATTGAGTTAGACGACCACAAGCGCCAACTCACTGTCGCGTCGTCTCGTGGGGACCTCAAGCGGGCACTGAAATTCTATCAAAGATATAGGTATATTGTACGCGTCCGAATGATGCTTTTCTCCGGTTTCTGAGCCGTTCTCCGATGAACACGGCGATGAGAATTTTCACCCGACTTGCCGGGAGTTTAATTTCGCGGCCGAGTCTCCTTGACGGAAATGACGGTGAGAGCACGATGATAGAAGGCAGAGGGTTCTATTCTTACCGCGAAAGGGCATGTCTTCCCTTGGCGCGCGAAAGAGTTTAATCCTAGGAAGGCTGAGTGATAAAAAGAAACGTCAAGACGAGACTAGCAGATCCGTCGTAATTGAAACCAATTGGAAAGTTTTGGAAAGCTTATTACGAATCGATGCATCAGAGTGATGAAAAAGTATTTCTTTATCGACAAATGCTCTTTGACAATCTGGCAATTAATGCAACTTTGTAGTTTTACAGGAAGGAGGAAGAAAAGTACAAATAAACTTCAAATAATTATTTCTAGGATAGAAATTCATTTATTATTTAAAGTTGTTCAAATTAATTAACATATAATAACTTTATAAAAGTATTACAGTGAAAATATTACATTTTCTTCGCCTATATTAATACATTTAAACATATAATGATAACTATAAATTTATGTTTTCTCTCTCTCTCTCTATATATATATATAAATATGCGCGCGCGCGCAAACACACACACACACAAGCTTTATTTTAAAATTTAATTATTTTAAAAGTTAATATATTCTTTTTTCAATTAATAATTGATTTAAATGAGATTACAAATTAATTGAAATCTTGTATAAGTGCCTTTTTTAAACAGAATTTCAAGACATTTATTTAAGAATAAAGTCTAGCAAAGTTTGAAAAAATTCGGAATAATTTTCCAAGACATCTTATGCGAATATAAGATGTCTTCCGAGGAAGTGAGAAACGTGGAAGGAGTACTGCTAACAAAAAGTTAATTACAGAATCACCAGAGGTAAAAAAAGAAACCGCATGGAATCTCGCTCTCTTCTTTGCTCTCTTCGCGGTCTTTTGGTTATCGGGTCCCCCTCTTCGGCGTCTGAATTCGATGCCAATCCCATTCTACCTGCTAATAATGTGGGTTCTTGTCTCGGCGAGAATGCAAATTATTGTGCGTGAATAAAATTTCAGCTGCCGCCATTCAGACTCTGCGGTTGCCTCTCTTCCTCTCCATCCCTCGCTCACCAATCGTTCGGAAAATAATACTCACATGAACCATCATATATTCTCTACGAAATGTATATGGAATCTACATACATGCAACCAATATGTCGTTATGAAACGTAGCGGAAAATAATACGATGGAACGTTGTTGCACGCTCTAAATACTTTAACAACTTTCAATAATTGAAATAACAGTGATTATTATTAAATACAATAACTAACAGTTCATATTTTACGATAAATTTTTTATTATATTATATTTGTTGTAAAGATTTTATCTTTTTTTAGATTTTTCTTCTAAAATATATGTTCCTTATTAGATACAACATTTATATATAATGTAGTCCAATACTGATAAATTTAATTAATGTATCACAGATATATAATAGATAGTATATAATAGAAAGACAAGTATTATATAATAATTACTTTTCAAAAAATGGTAACATTTTTGCTCTAAAAAGATTAATTGTTGAGTCAATTATAACAATGTTCTACATGAAAATGAAATCGCAAAAGAATGCACTGCAATTTTGTCGCACAAATGATTAAATACAGTCTCGTTACGCACATATCAAGCGACTGAAAGATCGATTAGACGCGTTGTCTCTATTTGAACTATTTTGAACTGCGAATCCATCCTCAGAGACAAACGAGCATCGCGGCATTTGCGCGAATGGTTCAAGCGACGATGGTTACGCAGCTGGCCACGTTCCTCCATCACCGATATTAATACGCGTGCATACGTCATTTCGTGGCGTGGCTGAGCAATGTTTATCGTGCGTGCATATCAATCACAGCGTCGCGGCACCAAATCGCTTTATGATCTCTCGCAACTATCCCAATTCGAGGACTGCGGCGCGTAAGAATGTCCCTGGGCATTATTGATCTTCTCGCTTCGGGGTTTGTTTATGACAGGGATATGCCGACAGTAGGGGATCCGACACTGTGAGTGCGATCATGAGGAAAATCCGACAGTTGTGGAGCCAATGTGCGTGACAGTGGATAAAGTACTGCCCATCATCTTTTTTTATCCACTGATTGTTAGTCATTAATTCATTCGGAGCATAGACGCAATAAAATGCATATTCTTTTGACATCTCTATCATTTCAGTTGTACAACAGCTCAAGCCGTAAATGTCGAATTAAAATCCAAAAATTAAACAGTATTAAATCTCTGATATATTAAAAATATTATTGAACTTTATTATTATTAAATTTCTTTATTATAAAAAGAATACATTACTAAAAAAATAATTTTTACTTGTGAGACGATTTTAATAAAATCACACACGTGTTAAATATTTGACATAATGTAGCGGGAGATGAATAATTTCTTCAGGGGAACAATTTAACTTTTACGTTGAACATAGCGCATAGGTTCACTTGGCTCTTCAATTAGACCTATCTAAATTACATGCCCGCCGATTCCAACCAATCCACGATCGGTAAGGCCCGTTTACGCCAGCTCATCCACTCCCATCCAGACACCAACACATCATGTTACAAAGCCAACCATTGGATTAGACTCGGCAGACTTGACCGCGCGGGAAGATATGTGCGCGACCCAGCTGTGATTCTCATTGAGCGCGCTCATCAATCACCTAAATGTAACACGCACGGTCCGATATCGCGGGCAACCCCTTCCTACCTTCCCCGCCACGCACTCACCGCACACTTTGTTCTGACATCTGTCAAACGCGACACAAGGCCCACCACACGCGGCATCCTTTTTTTCTGTATTATCCACCACTGCCTGGCTGAGGGCTCTCGCGCACATAATTTCGTATGCGTCCCTAAATAAGTCCGCTCGGACGGCCATTACCATTGATACTACCTCTTTCCTTGCGCCCCGGCTCTTCCATTTGTTTTGGCCGGCCCGAGGCCCAAACACACACGCACGACCATCATGACTTCGTCTGGGACAGGTTCGTAAAATATGAAGACTTTAATCAAAAGGGTGACGGAATAAGAACGAGAATCTCGGACGAAAACTACCGCGACGCGGACAGTGAAGAATTAATGATCGACGCGACTGGAGAGGGGTCGACGATCCTTGAAAATGAGCTGGCCGCGATTCTGTGTTCTTTTGTGTAACGAATGTATGAACGTCCCAGGTTTGTCAATGTTCGGCCGCGATTCTGTTCGTTTGTGCAACGCGACTTGCTACGAAGATTGATAAATGTGCCAGTTCCCAAAGCGACCGAGCAACAAGAAAGAATATTCGAGAGAAAAGAATTCCTTCGTTGCTGTCGCTTAGTAAGTTTCATATAAGCTTCTAAAACTTGCATGGAAACATTGTTACGTGAGAAATTAAGGGAATGAGTTCAGATTTTGATATAACTGCACATGCCATACGAGAAAAGATCTATGTCGTTATTTTTTCAGTCAAGAATGGGTATATAGTTGGAAGACTAATAAATATGTATAGAATAAACATATGCATATAGAATTATTTTATTGAATGAAAATTAATCCGTTATAGTTAAATGAATTATAAAGATTTGCATTATATAAATTATATATTAGTTATATTTATTTTTAAATTATTTTTTCGCTAAGCAAAAATGCATATTGTTATGATTTAGTGTTTATATTGATTTAGGATTTGAATTCTTGTGCTCACAGTTATACGTATTTTTTAAAAATAATTTTAATTTTAAATACATGTTAATCAATTTGTGACAATAATGCAATTAAATAACTTATATATTTCTAAAGTTTTCTAAAAGATTTGTTTAAGGAAAATGTACGCGCAGTTCTCCATTTTATTTTCAGAAAATCACTCATAAACGTGATTCAGATTCTTTTCTGAAATAACATGTTTAATAGTACCGTCGCTACTGGAATTGCGTTTTTATAATCTGTAGAACAACTTTCGCGAGGGAAAATGCTCGCGTTAATGGGGGAAAAGAGAGTAAAAAGAAGATTTTATTAGACAGGATAATTAAAAATGTAATAATTTACATCACTACGCGAAATGAAGGCTTTAATGAAAAGGATAAGAGGCGCGAGCGGGCGGGAGCGATCGGAGGAAAATTGCAGCGACGTCCGGAATAAAAAGTTAATGAACACTGCAAGACTCGCTCGCCGTTATAATGCATTCCTTATTGATTATCTTACCCGTTCTGATGGCCCGGTAACGTAATAATTAATTGCGGAATATTGATTACATACGAACTCGATGCGTTCAATCTCATCCATATACGTCGAAGTAGAAGCTTAATTCTACATTCTTACAATAAATTATTCCGTCGCCCCCGCTATTATTCACCGATTTCAGATTAATCCATGCACCGATCGATTTCCCATTTGCTATATACGAAAGTCGGACACCTACATACCTCGAAGTTATACCTTCCGTTATACCTTCTTTCTTACGCGATCAAATTCATAAAGAATTTGATTTTGGTCATTCATTATTTATTTACATCTCTATGAGAGAATACGAAAAGCAAGTTTCTTTATGACGCTTTATGCGCTGTATGAGGTTTCTTTTTTCGAATAGAACAACTGGAAGCATGAAAGGAAGTATAATAGCTCACGCTTGGAAGCAAAATAATTGAGAAACTGTGTACTTCGGTTTATGTATCCATAAAATATCGAAACCATAATTAAAACAGTAACAGACGAGAAAGAACAGGGCGAAATTGTAGCGACGGCGACAATGAAAAATTAATAGACGTAGGAAACATTCGCTTCATACTTGAGACACAATGCAATTTATCACTCGACTTAATAGGTTTCTCTAATCAGACGTTATTCATCCAAAAGAAAATATAACAACATGTTGAAAGGATTAACTTGATTTGAAAAACTTTCATTTTCTTTGAAATAAGTTTTACTTAATTCAAAAGAATTTATTTCAAGTACTTTAAAAGTCCTCGATTCGACTTTTCTAATATATTTCAATTTTATAACAAAGAAAAAGGGTAAATGTACACAGTGGGGGCGACCTCACCGATTTCGATGACATATGTTATCAAGTGGTATGGGTTAAACCTCCCTTCATGTAGAAAGTTGAAAGGATACAATTATTGTTTTAATATAAATTTATATATTCTTCGAACAGTGCATATTTTCTATAATATTAAAAAAACATCAATCCGTTCATCAGAATTATAACGATAACGAAACAAAAACTTGGCTAAACAACGTAATGAGTCCACTCCCCCAATTATGGCCCGAAATGAGGTCTATAATTATTCTATTGCACATGTTTTATTACACATGAAAGTTACAGTCAGTAATAGCGAGAGTTAGTAGATGTTATACTGCAACTTTCATGTGCAAAAGATCAATTATAGACCTCATTTCGGAACATAACCACGGAGAGATGTAGAGTGGACCTCGCTTTACGTGGAACAGAACAATTATACTTTTTTTATTAATAACAAACAATGAGACGACTAAAACCTTCCGAAGGTCATTTAGGAGGGTGACCTTGACAACATATGTGAAGCTCATCGAAATCGGTGAAGTTGCCCTTATTCTGCATATTTACCAGAAAACGAATATATATTTTTTCTTTAGAACGTTTCTCCTGTGCAATCGCAATAATTTTCTCGCATAAATGGAACGTCCGCCTCAGTTGTGTTTCATTCATCTCACGAGCTGGCACAACTATTATTTATGCATGCCGCACGTACCTATTACCTGCTGCATCCCGCGTAATCGCAGCCTAAGTCGAATCTCGCACCGGCTCCCAATATATCGAATCAGTTTGCAAATGCAACGCGGAGGAGGATCCGGCGGGGGTAAATGTAATCACCTGCACATCTAGTTTCCATACTAGACTGGGACCTAGTTAAACCTGTCTCGCAGTAACATGATCGAGTCATAATCACAGACAACCAAGTTGCCAATCGGCAAATTTCACATATTACGTCATTGAAAAAAATTCTACATTTAACTAAATCGATGTCTTGTTAAAAACATAATAATATCTTTTTTAATAAGACTACTAAGGTAATTTAATAAGTAAGGAACAACAAATAAAAAATGTTTCAAAAAAAGGAAATTGAAAACTACATTGTTTATAGGAATAATGGCAATTCATGTGTGTTTGCGTGTGAAGATCGATTGTTTATGTCTCTTCTACCAAAAATTCAGCGCGTAAGAAGGTGAGCATCAATTACCTTCGTGCTACAGTAACCGCGAAAATCCATGGCGCGGAGCAGTTTTTCTCTTTCCACTTTCAGTGATTGCCAAAGAGATTTAGTGCTGATGTCGGGGATCGTTTTCGATCGAGCCAAACACGCAGGTAAGATCTACACCTTAGAATTTATTCCACTGTCTGGCCTAACATGCCCACACGCGGCAATATGCTTGTGGAATTTGAACGCCGTGAACTTCGGCGGCTTGATTTACGCACGATGGATAAGTTGTAATTCACCGTTTATATCGATACCAGAAATAGCGCACGCGTTTGATCTGACATTGATATGTTCTCGTCGTACGTAGCATTTCAGACTCGCGCTACCTATCAGCTACAGATTCTCTAAATCTGACATTGATCTTATTTCAACAAAGACAATAGAAAGAAATCTTTCAATATTGATGTACTACATATAGTATATATGTATACACACACATGTATATACATATATATATATATATATATATATATATATATACATGTAATATATGTATACTGAATGTATATACAGTATATACAATAGTATATACAATTAAAAATATATTTACATATACCTAAAGTTAAAAATTTTTAAAAGCAAATGTTGCACGAGAATTTAATAAATTTGTGATAATAATATTGACTATGAAGAAATTATTATCATCTCTAAATTTTACGTCACATTCTCTCTATGTGTGAATAATAGAATTTTATTGATATACAAAAATTGTGTTCAGCGATGTAAGCAGTATGATTCTTTATTACGATTAGTTTTTATACTTATTGTTAAATCCAGACAAGAAACCAAGAAGACAAGAACCAATATTATATTAAAAAATTATCGACCACTTACTAAGACTACTTTTTCGCAACCAATGAGATAGGATACTATATCATATTAGAAAATATACACTTTCTAATGTTGATTAAATAGGCTAAATATCCTAAATTTTGGCTAAATAAAAAATATTATAATAATTCGGATAAGTGGAGACTAAAATAATGAATGTGTAGATGTGATGACTAAAGTAACAAAAGTAGAAACTATGTAATCTAAAAAAATTTAGCATAAAAGATCTCGATAGGACTGAAAAATTAAACCAAAATTATAAATATATTTATATTGAAATAATATAAGTACAAATATATCAAAAGGTTAATTTCAGTATAAATTGAATTATATTATACATATATTATATGTATAATAAAACATGTTATTTGTATATAATGTGTATACTGCTATTATAATATGCTTATGTAATACTAATATTAAATCTGAATGAATGTTATCAGTTTATAATTTCTATAATATTAAATAAAAAGAATATAAGTACTAAAAACTGATTTTCATATTATTTCTAATTTACTTGAATTAAAAGTATTGATTCATATAGTACTGATTCATTAAAACAGTAGAGATCTTGCATTTTTATTTGCTGTGGAATGATTATTCGCGTTTTAAAATATTTGAATATAAAACTAATTGATATTGCACATTTAACAGGATTTATTTAAATTACATGAAATCGATGGAATAATAATAACACAAAGTCTATCTAAAATATATATATTAATATATCTTAATAAAATATCGCTTTTAAATTTTTGTTTTAAAATTTTATAAAATTTGGCGGTTTACTTTCATTTTTGATATCAAAAGATTATTAAATAAATTTAGAATATTTTTATTCAAAATCTTTAAATAAAAAATATTGTTCATTTTTAGGACATAAGACACGAAAATTTATGTACTTTTATGTATTTTTATATTTAAATAAAAGTGGAAACTCAACTGATTCAGTGATCAAATATTAGTTTCTCGCTCGCTAAATTTAATTCACATTTTTGATATTATGGAATCGTAAATAAATTTAACAAAATTATGATATATTTGGGATTATCGCTAGTTATAAAAATCAGAATTTGCAAAAACGAGATATTTTATCTCATTTTCAATTAATTGTATTTGTGAATTCTGTTGTGTTAAATATTTGTTGAATGGATTTTTAAATTAATTTCCGTGATAAATACTTAATAAAGAGAACACCACTTTCCAACTGGAAAAATCTAACGAGACCAAATTTAATCAGGATCTAACTGCAAATACCGGTAAAAAGTTGAACAATTTATAATAAAAAAATTGCTTATATATTGTCTTTTATTTTACAACTAGCGTAATTATGAAGATAAATAGTATTTATGTCAGTAAATAAACGAAATTGTGTAATTCCATTCATTTAGAGTGCGAAAAAAGAATGTGAATTTATTGAAAAAAAAAATAATAGTACTGATCATTTTGTTATTCGAAATGCCAAATTTGGAGCCACCTAATCCAATTCGATTTCTTAAAAATATATTTCACCACAATGAAATTGAATTTAAATTTCATCATCTCTTAATTAATTATATCGCGTAATTATGTTTTTTGTCTATTAAAAATTTTTTTTAGAATTCTCGCAAAGTGTTTACAATCGAGCAGAAATATAAATTTTAAGAAATGAAATTTCTTTGGGTAATTATCTTTGGTATTAAACGAATTGCCTGTTATGTATTGCTTTGTATGAAATTTTTAAATATGAGGATAAAAGACTAAAATGCTCGGCTGTAGTCCTCCCCGTGGGAGGATAATAATTCCTTATGTACACACGGCAACCCAGACGAAGACCGCGGCGACGTGTTCGGAATCTTCCACAATCGAACCGGAATTTGTTGGACGTCGATCACGGAGCGGATTTTCTTGGCGTAGTCAGTAATTTCCCTAAGGCACCGGGCCCGATCAAAGACGAAGTTCGATATTTCAGTAGACGACGCGCTGTGCGGATACAAAGATAGGTATAGGAGAAGGGAAAAGCAATAATCCCTACATCGGTACGGAGCAATTCATCGGCAGGGATTTCGTGCAGGATTGCGTCAGATTTAACCGTGCTATCCGGTTAAGTTCTCGCATTTCAAGACTCTGCGGGCGACTTCGAGGCTCGTGAATGATTGGAAAATTCAAAATCCGAGGAAGAGTGATCGTTGCGCGCGCGCGGAGTAGATAATGCTCTTCAATTTTATTCCGCCGCTTGAAAATCCCTGTATTCGCTGAAGGGCTGAAGTAGTAGGTGCGCGATCGGCAATGTGAATAAAAGATGTTAAAAATAAAAGTAATATTCACGCGCACGACGAACGCGCCTGAGAAGCTTGCTAACTCTCTCCAAGCTTTAAATCTTTCTGCATTGAGGAACATTATATTAAAGTGAACGTTGCCGGGGTAGCCACTTTACACAAAATTTTCGCTCGACTGCTTCGAAATGCAATTCTTGATGTAACAGTCGCACGGCTAAAGAGAAGATAAGATAATTTTCGAAAGACAGAATTCGCTCCGGCACAAATCGTGCGCGGACCTAAATGAATTCTGCAATCGCTAGTTTAATTTAAACTGCTGCGCCGACATTATGTACCGACGAAAGTTGATTTAATTCAATAGAATTTAATATAACGTATTCGCGCGCGTAGTATGTAGTGTGAATTTGCATAAGTTAATTTCTGTTATTCTGTACCAGCGTTCGTATCTTGTGTCAATTTTTCTCGATAACATTTCTCAACTATATTCATTTTATCCTAGTAAATCATTCCACTGTTCATCAGTTGTTATATGCCCATATCATGGAATTCAACAATTATGTAATTAAACATTTTTTTCAATCAGGAGGGGCATGAAAAGTTTCATTGATAAAACGTACAAATGTAGCGCATGCTATAATATGCACGTATATCAATATAAAAGTAATCTAATATTATAATAAATTAACTGGTACGCCACTCAACTTCTACCATTCAAATGTGTAAAACAAATATTAAGTTCAATTTCTCATACAAGCCGAAAAAGAGAAAAGTAAAAGAAAAGAGCAAACCTTTCTTATCGCGTACCTTTTAAAAAATATATATGCTTATCTTCCATAAATTAGTCTTCTCGATACTATTATAATATTTATAAACGAATTTTGACATAAAGATACATCGATACTGTAATTATAAATCTTGATAGTAAATTATATGTGTATCCTAATAAAATAATAAAATCTTAAAAAAATCGAATGTACTTAAGAATGTATTTAATCTATATAACGAAATTAACTATATATTTTCATACTTGGAAAAAAGTTCTTGTATGATACGTTTCCTTTAAAGAAACCTATAATAACCCATTCAATACGCAAATCAGCTCCAAAGTGAAGCTATTATATATCAGAACGCTCATCAATTGGATACCCTTGATATCGCGCCGAAATAATACGGCAATCGCGTCTCGCGCAAGAATAAAAACCAATCTTTGTTCCGGCGCAATTAGTTATGCTGCAACACTTCGGATTCAATCGACAGCAAAAATCGCGCCATTATATCGCTGTGCGGGAAGGAGAAAGAGCGCGCATTGTGCGCGCCCGCGATATCTCTCTGCGATTTATTTCTCCAAAGACCCCGCGGGCGTGCGAAGTCACATTGTAATGTGGCTGACGCACGATGATATGACATGATGAGATTTAATTATTGGAATCGATCACGTATATACGCTTTTAATCGAATGGGCGTGGACATGTCGATCGCACGAACAAAGGATCGGGGAGTTGGCTCGATTGAGAGAGATCAGGGGAGCAGAATAGCTCAAGTCGACTTACAACCAACATATAAATTGGAGTAAACGCATACTCTCTCTTCTTCCCTTCTCTCTCTCTCTCTCTCTTGCTTTCAGTTTTGTCCTAGGCAAAGGGTTAAACACGAGACGAAAGGAAATAGCAATTAACCCCGAAGTTGAACGGTTGGACGTATCTGAGATTCTCGTTGGAATCGAATGTTGTTTGCGTTTAGCATCGTTGAATAAGCAGCTTTTAAGCTCCTGTTCAAAAGACTGGGTAAGGGTGATTCTTCTAAGGCCAATAAATAAGTGAATTCATTGCAAATATATGTCGAGTAGATCTTCTCTTGTTGTTGTAGCTTTCATATCGTGAAACCCTAGGAAGAAATAGGATCTAAAAGAACATTAAAGGTAATTTTAAACGAGAATTTTAATTCTTTGATGATTTTGAAATATTACTAAAAATGATAATTGAACTCAAATATTACAATTTCTTATATTCCACTTCAAATTCCTATGTTTAAGATAAATAAAAAAATTCTGTTATTTAAGATCAATAAAAAATTCTAAATATTACTATACTTCAAAATCACATTATTTCATCGTGATATTTTAATTATTGCAGAATCATTGTTATAATATAGTTAAGGGCAAAAAATTAAGTGACATGTATATTCTTTATATAATTTATTTTCCATATTCGCAATTAATCATTATTATTGAAACATTTTCTTAAATCGGAAAACATTTTCGGAAATCGTATATGAAATTTCAATTTCTAATGCACGAATCGTCTAGTATTTACATATGGCCAAATCGAAATTCCACGTCGAATCCCATGCGGGTTCTCCGTCGACGTCGAACTAAATTATCAGAATTTCGGCGTACTAATTCGCTAGTAAATCCAGCTTTTGAAGTTACATATCGCACACATGTGGTCACTCGCGGAGCATTTTGCGTTCGCATGAAACTCGCAAATTCACATTCACGGGATCGCCACGAAACCAACAAGGGCGTCGGCTAGGTCTGGCGGCGATCTGAGTCCAGCGGGAAATCCACAGAATTGTAATGAAGATGGAGAAAGGGTAAAGAGGATATATAACGTCAAGAGTAAGCATAAGGGGCGAGAAAGAGCGATTAATTCCCAAGACATAGGATTTCCCAATATTCCGCTTCTCGCTCCCTTCGTACGGTAAATCACGGTCGTCGTCTGCGCCGAAAATGCCCGCCCGCCGCTTTCCCGGCTTCTGGTAGTATTCGCGAAATCAATAACGTCGATCGCGTCCCACTTTTCAACGCGGAATGTTCGCCGTCGCCGCTGACAGAGAATGCTTTATTAAAGTCCAATCAAATCGCCAAAGGCTACACCGGTTATGGCGCGAGCGCGAGCGCTTGTACGTTATTGGGTTTATCGGAAATTTGCTGAGTTCACGCCTTGCGAGTAACCGATGGCCTCAGTTTATCGATGATTCCTCACAATCAAATGGAAAGCTCGTCTTTAACTTATGAGTATAGAAAAGATAAAAATAAAGTTTTTTTTTTTAATTACAGGAACAGATTTAACATGTGCAACTACATAAGTCATTGAATTAAGTGTGTATAATGAAAATGGTGCAATAATAATATTTGCATTTTAAGTATTTATTTATATAAATATAACAGTAAAAATTGCATAATTATATATATTATATATAAAAATCTATAAGAGAAAAATTAAAGTTACATAGAAATGCATTGTATAAGGAAGGAAACGATTTTTTTAATACTACAGAATACTATGCAGAATACTATGCATTTAACTCAACGCTTATATCTTAAAAGCAAGTGCACCGGTGACACAATATATTTTCTTATAACAAAATTACGTGCTATTAGGAATAATTATAAGCTTATCGCGATTACCAGCCAGCCTACGACCAGCTGTTATCGGCCGATGATTCCGCCTTCTGCAAACGACGTTAAACGCTCTTTGATCACCCAGGCTGAGTCTAGACGTCGCCGGTTATTAGTTTGTTTTAGCAGGCAAATGCTCCCCTCCTTCCTCCTCTTCTTTTTTTATTAGCAATTATTAGGCTATCATCGTTCCAAACGAAACTTTCCCAGGCGTTATTTAATCATTCCATCGTTTTTTAATACTGTTTGTTGCAACTTTTTATTAATTCGAGCACGGGTCCGTTAAATGAAGTAACAGAGATTCGATGTGTGAAATTCCTTCGCGATGGCCTGTAATTATTTGTATATTGAGCACAGCAATTTAATTGGTTTTTAAGAACTGGTCTCTTATCTTTTGCAATCGTTTTTATAATACGCAATGAATATACACAAGGTATCTCCAGGAATATGGTAATTAGTAATATTCTTTAATGAATATATATATGAAATGCATAATTCTCGACGTTGAAAAGATCTTAGCTATTCGAATTACTTTTTTATTAAAAATCACATGTCAAATAAAATTGAAAAATATTTGAAAACAATTTTGGAATAATGTAAATGTCTTTAATTTTTGTTCTTTATTTTGAGTTTGTTATCTCTTAAGACAATGTGTCTTAAAACATGTTTCTTTATAATAGAACTATACTTACGATTTTTTTCTCAGGTTTATATCTATACAAGCAACCTCGGCGTTATCAAAGTATCAACGTTACATGGCAAACGGCTATTCGTCATCCTAATCTAATCCGGATTCTTTAACATGCGTATATATTAAAGTTTTATGCGTATATATTAAAGTTTATTAAATTTTACCTTTCATATTGCAATTGATTCAAACGCTATCGTGTTTGTTTTAACAATAAAATTATTATTAATCTTAACATAAATTTAACATAAATCTAAATATATAATCTTCAATTACATATCACAAAAATCTTTACCTTTTATCGTATTGTATATTATACAAATATTAAAATTAATATAATTATATTATAAATGATTAAAATGTTCTCATACAATCATAAACCTAATATTTAAATGAATAAAAAATATAAATATCAAAAGCAATTCGAATTTAAAATGGAGTGAAAGAGAGTATAAATGTTAACATTAAAATATTATTAATATTATTATTTTAATGATATGAATTCATATAAAGTAAGTTTCTTATAATTGTATGCACATAATAGCGTAAAATGTGTTATATTTATGCTGAGCTTAAATATTTTACCATGTATTATTAATAATTAATGACATATGTATAACATTTTATTATTTTATCATTATCATTTTTATCATATCATTTCAAAATTATATAATAAGAAAATAATATTTCTATAACTGCTGTAACATTCTTGTGATCTCATTCTTATTGATCTTTTCTGATCTCATCCAAGAGCTTATTTCGAGAAATTCGAAAATGCTATGTGTTTTCACAAGAAATCTTACGTTTGTTTATATGTCGCACGCGCAACTTGTCGTACGATTCGAACTGAGAGTAGCCGATTCCACGTGGAGATTTCACTCTCTTCTTTTGCTCGTAAAGCTCCTTCCGAGACGATAAATTTGACTCATCCAAATGGATCTTCCACTGTGAACGCAATCGCACAACGTCACTCTGCCTTTAGTTCGTCGGGTGGATTTAGCAAGGATGACGAGCCTCCAAAATCCGTTTGATTGTCTACTCTCGCCTTTTTCTCTTCCCCTTCGTATGTATTAATCTCTTTTTCTCATGCACTCGTGTCAGATTGTCGACTTTATTCTCTATCCGTGATCAAAAGACTTGCTAGCTTTTTATTTTTCTTTCACTTGCAATGTAAATCTCTTATTTACATAAAAGAAATAAAATATATTTCCTATCTTTCATTTTTTTTATAATACATTTTATATTTACTAGGTACATATCCGATAAGTACGTGCTATCTATAATTCAAAGATACATATTTTAGGTTTAAATTTACTCTACATCTCTTATTTTAAGTCGTATTTTAATACTTCTCTTCGCGACTTAATCTCATTTAGTTTTTATTTATATTAATATAACACATATAAATTGTTATCTTTTTTCATTATAGATGTAGATTTTAGAATATATTGCTATATTTAATTTATCAACGATAATAGTATCATCTAAAATCAAAATGTTCCAGAAGTTTTTGCATCTAAATATTATACTAGTGTGGTGCAAATATATTTACAAAGTTTTTGGTGTTTTATACATAAAAAAGTCATTTAGTTTTTATTTATATTAATATAACACATATAAATTGCTATCTTTTTTCATTATAGATTTTAGAATATATTGCTATATTTAATTTATCAACGATAATAGTATCTAAAATCAAAATGTTCCAGAAGTTTTTGCATCTAAATATTATACTAGTGTGGTGCAAATATATTTACAAAGTTTTTGGTGTTTTATACATAAAAAAGTCATTCCATGATAAAATTTTCACGTGAGCGTACATATTCATGCTATATGGAAAACTACATACATTTTATCTTCTAAATATAAATTAATTTAAATAAAATTAATATAAATTATTTATGATGATACTAATGATAAAAATCCTAGTATAAAACGTTTAATAAACATTCTTATTAAAAGAAAAATATTATTTTATAAATATACGCGTTACATTTCTCTTGAAAACCCGTTCATATTCGACAGGAATGCAACTTGAGGAAAGTAACATAATTATACCCTGTGGCAAGACACAAAGTTGCAAAGTGTCGTCTGGGTTATTGCATCCGATGCTTTCACGCAGACAGTTCTCTTGATTGCTACGTCGGGCCCCGAATTTTGCACGATCGTCCACGGGTTGGCAAAAGCGGGGGACCAAGGGGAGGCGAGAAGGCAAAGGACGTCGGAGGCATGGCAGCGTCTAATTATTATCGGGAAAGGGGGGTCCTCGTCGAATGAAGGAGGGCCGGCTGCATGATCTCGGTCCTCCACGTGTGTCTCCAGCCGTGATTGCACATCGTGCTGTTGCCTTGTAATCTCACGTCCTCCATTCTCGGTGTACCGTCACTGAGCCTCATCCTCCACCTACGCTACCTCGCTCTTTCATCGTGCTTCCGTCATCGATTCTCGATAGCCAGAATCCATCACTGACCATCTCCGATTTCGCTACAATCGCGTTATGCAATCGATTTTCCAGTTTTCCATCATATTTCATGCGACAAAACCGATTTTTCAATTATACGGTGTGTATCACAATGATATTGATGAATATTTAATATAGATTGCAAATTAAAACAAATAAATTGAAGTAAATATTTGATGTTATCGATGAGCCAATAAATTTGATCTTAATTAACTCGAATAGAAAAAGAGAGTAGTACTCGATTCTCTTATATAATATTAAGTAATATTATTAATATTAATATCTGTATTAATACTAATATTAGTTATTAATATAGATATAATGCAATATTATTATTAATATAGATATAAGATATATTTATGTTTATTAGAATTTTTAAGAACTTTCAATCATTTTGATCAAAATAAATTTATGATATTACAAAATTAAAATTTTATTTCGTTGTTTGTTTTATCTTGTAATATTCTGGAATTGTTTGCCTTTTCTGTTTGCTATAGAAATTGTGTATTTAATATAATGTAATATAATGTAATTTAATGTAGTATCTTTTATGAGTTTCCGATTTCAATTGTCGAGTCGTGGATCGACTTACTGGAATTTCATTACTGTGCACTTTGAACGCCCGCGTACACATTACTGTAATCGCTATTATGAAGGATCGTTCAATAATGCATTTAATGTAATCTCATGGCACCCCTTGTTATCATCGAGCCTTCGATACATTCTCATCCTTTGACATTCTAGTTATATGCCTCTCTCGCCCCTGTCATTCACATTGATTATCTCGGACACACAAGTGTCATCAAGTACGATCCTCAACACTGATTCTATTCTGATCGATATTATGCAATCTGTTTGCCTTCATTGTTAATTCTTTCTTAACAAATTTTTTTCAAACCCTAAATTATAAATGAAATGCTACAAAACAAAATGATACCACAGTGAATAAGTATAAATCATAAAATAACAAAGCAGTAAACAGAATTATAACAACAGTTTAAATTATATTTCTTACTGCTTTCGCACGAATTAACATTAAAACAATATATACAGTTTCTTATAAAAGTATTTAGTAAAATTTTTTTAATTTAAGCAACGTTTTTATAAATTTTTAAAATTTTGTTTTTATTATATTAAAACTCATTAAACATATACTTTAACTATTATTTTAACAATTTTAACATAATATATTTTTATAGTAACTGACATTATGACTGATATTTTTCTATGATATTTTTTAGCGATGCATTTATCTTATTAAGTGACATGGGGAAGTATTCAAATATCAATGTTTATCACATCACGTTAAAACAGACATTTTCAATGCGCTTTTATTACGCGTTCCTTTTGCGTCTGTCATATAGGTAATCGGCTTGGCATTATGATTATGGGTCTAGCATTTCATAGTAGTCAGCAATACTTTAGAATAATTGACGTGAATGACGGGAGCGATTGGGAGCGATTGGGACGTCAAAGAGCTAGGAAACTGAAAGAGGGGGACGCATCATGAAAGGAATGTCAGATTACGGACAGTGGTAGACGCAGGTCCGAACTGTAATTGAAACTAGAATCTAGTAATATAGATGACATCTGTAGAGTATCTCACAGTCAGTATCATACTCACCTTATCTCAACTATCAATAGATCACTCATTATAACACATTATAGATTGTCAAAAATTATTCAGAAATTCTTTATAAATTTTATAACTTCGAAGTTTATAACTCTTAAGAAATTAAATTATAGAGACTAAACTATAGAAACTAACTAGAATATAAACTATAGAAATTTTATAAGTAATTATAAAAATATATATATTTAATATATATTATTTAATAAATTGGTTATTATGACATAACACTTATAAGATTTTAATAAAATATTATGACATAAACATTTATAATACATAAATTATATAAAAAGTACTATGAAGATGTAAATTATAACATGAAATTAATAAGATATAACAATTTTATGAATGTACATTTTTCTCTATTATAAAAATAGCAATTTTTTTCCTTTTTAATCATAAGATATTTAAAACATGTGTCTCAAGCTGCTACTGTATTTTTAATAAAATATAAGAAATCATACGGTCTGTAAATTGAATTACGAATAAGTTTGATATATTAGTCGATACTTACAAAGTTAGGGACTCGATCATTCTTATTTTCGCGATAAAAAAGTAGCAGAACCTATTCTTGTTTTCAATTTTTAACTCTTTCGTAATTAAATAACTGCGCTCGCAGCATCGTCTTCTCATTAAAAAAGTTTTTCATCCACCATCTGCGTTGCTCACTCCATCTTCATATTTTATTCTTTAAGAGTCATATATAAGCAACGTGGTAAAAAACCCAATTTATATTCATCTAAGTTGGCTGCACAAATCCGTCGTGCTTTTTATTTATTTTTATATCTCGTAACATCTTGTCATATAATGAACGCCTGGATCCTTTACGCGACAATATAAATTCTACTCGACTGCGCATTTAGAGATCTTCACGCTACGAGTCCGTATCCAAAATGAAATATTTTCGAGCCTGGTATCATTTTACAGCATTTTCACAATTGCGTTATTACAAAAAGTTTTATTTTACGCGCGGTAACTAATTTAAAGCACATATAATACACGTATTTACAAAATAATGCATTAAATTATAATAATGGATCGTTTTGCTAAAGGTACCGAGAGACGAGACTGTATATTTTCGATTTTAAATATTATCACTTTATAGGTATTTACATAAATAATGACATCGATATATGGAAATGTACGAAAAATAATGCGGCGAGTACGAAACGATCTGACGACAACTTGAATAAAAATACAATAGTGGAATTATGAGGGAAATTAAGATTAAATTTTACGAAGAACATTATACATAATTAATCTCCCTAGTTTATTTCTTATAACTAAGATTGGTTATGGTAACGAAAAATCGAGCAATCAGTAACAGTCAGGTGTGCATGCTTGTGATCAAAACATGATTATGATCGTACCACCAATACCAATACTTTTACACATACCAATACAAATTATAGCTGGTGAGAGCAACCAAATATTATATATGCATCGGCTTTTTGGTCAGAGATGTATAATAGCGCCGATCACCCGCTGACTTTCTCCTTAATCCTGACTAGTCACTGCTCAACAATAAACGCCTTCAAAGTAAGAACTTAGCCACGACAGGCGGCCACGTTAACTGACCGAAAAGGACTCTCATTAGCTCTCCTTTATTAATGCAACCTGGTCATTATCTCTACGTTCGGGACTTGCCACGTCAATAAAACTTCAAACAATTTGTCGTCGTTCAAGAGCAAATTCGAGACGTTGCCTGTTGCTTGCGGATAAAAACATATTTAATGAAACTTATTAAAAAACTATAAAAGATAAAAAGAAAGATTCGAGATTTATATTAATTGCTTCTACATCACTATAGGTACTTAAAAACTTTTTGAATAAATTTTGAGATCTAATTATTATATAATTATGGACATAATAACTAAAGTTGATTTTCACATTTATAATTGCTTTCTTGTGTGATTATTGACAAATAAATTTTAAAAAAGTAATTAATAGGCGATATAATATATCTGTTGTCATCATCATATTTGACGAAAGCCCTTTTATCATACATCGCACACTTTAAGTGTAATTTTCATCAGTTGGCAACATTTCGCGTTATATCTCAGTCGCGAGTAAAACGCGCTAAACTCACACGACGACCAAATGAAATAAAATCAACACGTCGGCTTGTAATTTGTGTCCGTCCAGGCATCGCCGCGTTACGACCCGATGTTTGAGCACTTTCAGTATTTATGCCGCTTCTGAACGCATAAAAGCTCCAATAAGCTGGGCTTAATCGTGCAACAGCATTCACGGTGAACTGTTAATCCGTTGGTGAACGAATAATTGAACGAACATCGTGTTTCGCTACCTTTTGGCAGGTAAAAGGGATGGGAAGGGGAAGGACGCGCGGACTGCAGCATTATCGAACTGTTCCTATATTATATTATGGTCCCGCGGTAGCTGCATCTGATGGCGATTAGGCCAGTATCAATTAACGCGCGCTCGCATGCAATTGCTCGCATTAATCTCCCTCCCTTAACGGGTGTCCCTAACAAACGGCAGTAAATCCGCTGGTTCTATCTGGCGTTGTATACACGCGCACGATCAAATATTCTATTAATCGCGCACGCTCGTCAAATCGTTATCACCCCCGTGTCACTCATACGCTGCGAGTTACTGCTAATGAGGAACGACGAGCGTAGAATATTAATCCACCGCGGGCGAGCTAACTGTATGAATTTTTAAATCCATTTGCTATGCACTTAGGTCTCTCTTGTACAAAATATTCGAAACGTATAATACACGAAAAATAAATTTTTTTAATACGATAATTCTTGAAATTTTTTTATGCGATAATTCTTGAATATTGACGTATTATTGTAACTCTAAAAATTTTCATCTAGTTTTTACTCATCTGCTTGCCTACTCTCTGATAAAGTCAGATGAATATGTTAATTTTAAGAGCGCGAGGACGCTCTTTTGCACGTAAACGATAGAATATTTTAATGTAATAATCAAAATTTATAAGCCCATTAATATTACATACAGATTTGGATTATTGTAATAGTTTTAAATTTTTTAAAATTATTCTATATGTAAGATTTTTCAATTATTCTATATTAATGAAAAAATTATTTTTTTAAACAATATTTTATTGCAGAGTAATTTATTCTTCAATAATACATATAAAAACAACAAGAATCAAAATTCTTTTTTTAGACATTTTTATAGACAGCGTATTAAATGTTAAATTCTGACTTCCACAGCTGAAAGTTCTGTCTTGTATATCAATCCTCACTTGTGATCATCACAAATTTTTACTGCAGAATGAAAAGCCTTTGAATAATCACCACTCAGCTTTAAGTAGAATCGTTCGAGGTCAGTTGTTGCTTCGGTTAAACTAACTCTGATCAGCAATTCTCTCTTCCTTTCCGGATCGTAGTTCTCTTATAGACAGGCAAGGAAAATGGAATTAACTGTGGTCGGCATTAACTGAAATTGGCTCTGGCGAAAAGGTAATGTGAAAACACTCTTATCCTTTTCTTAAAAGCATCGCTCTCTTTCGCACAACCATCGTGGAAAATATTTACAAGTGCACTCAGTATATTCAATAATCTGCACAAGAGCGGTGTGTAGTTGTACTAGCTGTACTTCATAATCTCTTTGAAGCACGATTATTGTATTTTACAGCCCATTTAATCGTCGCATACACTACATACACACACGCGCGCGCGCACGCACGCGTACACACACACACACACAACACACAATGTTTGTACATCTTTACTAAAATCATCATCGATATTATTTGTTGACAATGTATAGAGATGGAGGAAAACACTTTAAAATTATTTGGATTCGCGAAAATACATTATAACGTTATTATTAAAAATTATGATACATCTATTTTCATATAGTAACCGTATTAAAATACGTTCATTATTTAAAATTCGTTAATTGCCAGATTAACTCGAAACGGTACGAGATATAAAAGATTTAGATTGCGACGTCGTTAAAAATAAAATGTTGCAGGGGTGCAATGCACCCGCTCAGATAACGGGGGTGATTAAAGTCGCGACTAATTCACAGTATTTGTAAGAAGGACCATTCTTGCTTCAGTATCTTATCGCGGTATCTTTACCTTGCGTAACTGCTCTGGCAATAAGTAACAATTAGTGCAGCTACTGTTTATTCTTCTCTGTATCGCGTTATCGTACTCATTAAAAATACTTCTATAAAAAGCCAATAGCCTTTGACTATATGTTTTACTCAAACCCTTTATGTCACGTCATATCGCATGGAGCAAATTGTTACGTAGGATTCGCCGGGAAACTTATTTACGAAAACACAAGTCGTATAACGGCATCCTCTACTTACATTATATTGCTTCTCATTATTTTTTATCACGGCTTCAATACTTATTTTTGCATTCCCTAAGCTGTAAGTAACTTCACTTCTCTTTTTGCTCAAGTTATAATTATCATTTTGATTTTGATCATGTAATAAATTATGGTTAACCAAGTTTTACTTGAATTTTCTTGTAGAAACTCACATTATTTTTAGGTCATCAAATTTTGAAGGTACTCACTTATTTTTCGCCGAAGAACGTGAGATCATTTTGATTTAACTGTTACTGCATTACTAAAGATGGCTTAAACGGACCTGAGACACCTATTTATAATCATGTATGTATATAATCCTATTATTGAAGATAGATATATAACATTAATGTTGACTACATTGTCAACCATTAAACTCTCAAAATCCTTTTTACTCGTCACTCGTTAATTTCGAGAGAGTTGTTATTTATATCTAATTATTAAACAATTTTGTTTAATAAAATTACCTATTGAATGAAATTGTACGGAGAAATGAGATTTAATTATTCATTCAGACTCTCGAGTGTGAATTGAATAACTTTTACTCTGCGACTTTATAATTTGTAATTTATTTTTGCACTATCAATTACAAACTTTCTTGTTGCGTATTTTTATTCAGCGTATACACCGTAGAGAACGCGAGTGTGGCGCGACTCACAGAGAAGAGAAGATTGATCGGTACTTTAATATCACGGATTACTCGCGTGGAGGCGCAAAAAACGAAGACACGTTGTAATAACTCCATTGATCTATTTTTTATCCCAAGTCACGCAACCGTTAACATTTGTTAGGAAACCGTACAAGGTTACAGAGGGGGTGGCGCGACGCTGTTGCGCGTTGAAATCGATAAGTGCATGTTTGCGCGAGAGATATAAAAACATTAACGGTTGGTTATACCAAGTTACCGATCATTATCGCGTTCGTACTGAGAGCAATAACCGTAGTGAATATGATCTCTCGATTCGCGGCACGCAACGGACGATAAAGTATTTCCTGATATAGTAGAACGACGTAAGTTTACAGAGCTACATTTTTCCATGGATATTTTCTACACGCGACAAAAATTCGCTTGTTACGAGAGTGATTAATAACGTGATGTATGCTAAACGCGCGTTTCTAAAGGAGCAATAATTCTCGTATAATTTATGTATTCCTGGATTTATGGCGAGAGTTTTTGGTTGATAAAAGCGCGAATATACGTACGTCCATTTGCCTTTCAATTTTTTCGCGCTGAAAAACACACCTGCACATCGATATCAATGAAAATACACCTGCGGTCGGGGACAGAATTATACTCTCTTATAGTTTTTAATGTCTCTCGAGACACGTATTGGCGCCGAGTCGTATTACGTTATCCGAGATACACGCGTGCGCGCGTATGAATCCACTTGCACATCCACCAGCTAGCATGTGTATCTGTATGTACCCCATAAAATTTCATCTCCGTTACGAGCGACGTGTGTTTCGCGAGAAGCCTCGAAAGCCATTGGAATAATTGAACGAAATAGGGAGGGTGTTGCACAACATACGCACACATACGCGTGCATGCGTGTGTGACGTGTAACACACGTGCGTTGGTCGAAAACAGCGTTGATAGAAAAGCGACGTTTTAAATCCCGATAATCGTTAATTTCGCCACAACACTCTGTATCGCTCCTTGCTTGAGTTCCAGGTGAATTCTTACAATATGGCGTCGACATTTCAAGTGACTCTAAAAATCGATATACATATGTAGCTATAGTGTAACTAGATACATTAGACAGAAAAGAGAGAGCTCGACCAATCGCTGTAATTAATTAATCCTTCGAACCGCTGTGATAATTTTACCTCTTCATGGAACTTTGAAAATTATTGAGCGATGTATCGGTATAAAAATCTCGTAATTCCCTGACCGTGGACATTCTATAAAATAACATCGATTAATCGTAAAGAACCATAAGAGGATCCCAGTTGGACCCCTGTTGAATTCATGTACGTTTGCATCGAATAAAGTAAAGTATTCTAAACATCGACCGATGGAAATTACAGCTAGAAACACGAGCTCGGTGATATAAATAATGAAAGCGCTCTCTCTTTCCAAAAGAAATAGAAATATTAAAAATACAAGCGTTCCGAATAAAAGTGCTGGATTATAAGAAGAAAATCGACTAATGCTGGAGGAGTAACGTAAACTGACAGTATCTATTCACGTCGTTTTCCATTCTTGACTCGTCTCGTCCCACGGTGGTAATGGAAATCTCCCTTGGTACACGAAGGAAGGAGTACAATTAGAAGCTTTTTGTAGGTCGCGATCTCTTAATTACGGGATCGATCGATCCCGGTCGAGTCGCCCTGGAGGCGGCGCGACCCTTCGACGGTCGACCGAAGGACGGACCGAGGAACGAACCTTGATGAGATTGGAGTACATATATATATATATATATATATATATATATATATATATACACATGTATATACGTAACATATATCTATTTCTATCCACAACAGAGAGAGAGAGATAGAGATTGCGGGTTCCAGGCGGTCGAGATGCCTCCCGTCGAGCGGCGTTCTACCACCCGCGGCTCTTTGTCCTTGTTTAGATCCCGCGCATCTCGACGAACGGGCGGGCTTACCGAAAGAGACCATTATATCGGCCCGCAAAGGCCCGCTCATTAATTCCCGTAAAACGACCGTGGAGACCGCTCTGTTCCGTTCCGCAGCCGGTCCGCGATCCGCCCGGAGGCGGACTCGCGTATACCTCGTGACGTAGACCGCGTTAGGAAGGCAGCTTCAGATATAAAGTCAATCGAGGTAATCGCGATAATGACGTGAATGCGGTACAACCTTCTTCTTGCGGTTATTTATCTGATCGAGATTGGTTCTTTCGAAATTCTAATAATGGTAAGACGTTCATCCTGCATACGCTATTCTAACAGATAAGAAATGGAAGACTGTTGGTATATTTCTAGTAAATTGAATTAACTTCGAAAAGTTTTCCTTTGATGTAAAATCAGACAATTTTCAGAAAGTGTTGATGATTTTATATAATTCTTTTTGGGGAATTTTCTAAATTATTAGAAATAAAAATAACCGTTCTCTCTTTCTTTCTCTTTCTCTCTTACTCTTTCATGCACTACTATAAAAATATTGTAGTAAATGATATATAGCGAAGATACTAAAAGACGCAAAATTCATTGCACATAATAATAAAGTGAAAAATGTATATACATATATGTTTGACATCTTGAAAAAATTAACTGCCAATCAAATGCAGGCACGCGTAAGTAACTGCATCGATATAATGGGCATAATTTCGAGATTTTAATAGCACAGAAGCCATTAAAAAACTGACAGCTGCATCGATCGCCGCAGCCTACATATTATACGTACGCATTTACTTTACAAGTAAATATACGCGCGTGTGTATGTGTGTATGTGCGCCTGTCGATCCTCGGCATACTAGGGCGCATACATAGTTCAGATGTTGAAAGGGTGCAAGAGTGTAGATGAAGGCCGTCGTGGACGTTTGAATTACGTTCCTTGAATACAGGCGAATTCAAGTTTGACCTCTATCCGTAGTTCCGAATAGAGATATATCCCGAGCAGCAGTTCCTGCGATTTGGCTTTTCACGTAATTCGCAAATGTTAGATCGAACGAACACGATCTTCAGCACATTTTCACTTGCCATTTGTCACAGTATTTTATCGATTTTACCTTTTCACAAGCGTGCGTATATACGGTATATATATATACAAACAATATATATTTTCTAAATTCTGTCGATTAAAAATTAATTTAAGAGGTCCGAATTTCTACTTACAAAAATCTATTATATTGGTATAATCTCAACATTACATAAGTATATTTGTCGATAACATAGCATTAAATAATCCTATCTGCATTATATAATCCTAGAATATTGTATTTACTTTTTCTTATTAAACAAAAATTAACTGAATTCTTTAAATGCGTTTCTGATTCTTTTCGTAATGTATTCTATGTTATTGACAAATATACTTATGTAATGTTGATATTATACCAATATAACAGATTTTAAATAAATAAATAGAAATTCGAGCCTCTCGAATTAATTTTTAATCGACAGAATTTAGAAAATGTGTATTGTTCGAGAAAACTGCAAATACATGTAAATTTGACTAAAATCAATTAAACTTACTTGTAAAACTTCAAAACTTTAAGTTTCAGCTAAAGAGCCAATGGTTTTCTCAATAATTCAAAGTCTAGAAAAATGATGATTGGTTTGATTAGATATTATAAGACATAGCACAGTCATTGCGCAAATTTTAACAACAAATTCAGTAAAACATTTTCCATAAAAAAGTTTCTAGATATTCGGCAATTATAATAAGTTTATTAATGGAAAGATACAAAGACACAATTTTCTTTGCGCAGACGACACCGTAATGCGATTGACTTCACAATAACTAGTGAATGGTGCATATTTCTCGCGATTACGTTAAAAATTCTTCACAATTGAGCACGTATAGCACAAGGATAATGACTAGAAGTTTAATAAGAAGATAATTAAGGACGAGCCGGTGTGTAATTTTGCGCAATTAGAGAGAAACCGCAGGTAAAACCGCCGTAATATCTCGACCTTCAGCAGCTCGATACAACTCGCAAGATTTATGAGTTGAAAATAATCTACTAAAATTTATCTCACTGAATTAGTAAATTTAAAAATTTAGATTCATAAATACGATATAACCTGTTGAGAGAATATTCGATAGAACTCTATCGTTGCGATAGATACTCTATCGTGTATTATTATAAATGTTCAATGTATATAGTAAAAGTATTAAGATCATATTTTTATCATATTGTTTTTTTCTATGTAACAAATTATTTTTTGTATTTAAGAAACTAGTGATAATTTCATATTTGTGAAATATTATTAAGTTCTATCTTTTTATTTATAAATACTAGAAGATAATTTAATTTGTGCTTATTACATATTTATGCAGAATTAAGAAATTTTATTTATACACTTTGAAAAGTCTCAAGTTTTTATATATTAAATATATTTAGTCACTATCAAGATATTCTTGATAAAGTCATTTAATAATGCTTATAACTTTTTAATTCTAGGCGCACCACTCATTTGATAGCTAGCAAAGCTGTTTATTTATCTAGCCGTATTGCCAAAATGTAAATCTAGCTAGTAGCTCTATTCTGTAATTTCTTAACGACAGTGTTAAGATCGTTATATTGTCGTTATGCAATTTTTTACCGTGTATATCTGCACAACAATAGTGTAACGATACCAATACTGTCGTTATATTATTAAAAGTTATAGAACACAATAGGATATACTCTATGTTACTATTGCATTTAATAATCGATGATTGAAATCGTTATATAACTTTGTTCCTAAAATAAAATAAAAATAATAAAAGATAGACGAATGAGAAAATATCTTGTTTCCTTATACATTTTCTTCGTATATTTTTTGGTAGTAAAGGTTGAATCCAGCGAAGTTGTAGTCCGCCCCATACCAGGATTAGAATCGAATGGATAGCAGCTGCGGACCGATGCAATCTTCATCGATCAAAAATACGAGACTCGCGAGTTAGGTTGACTGCGAGACGAAAACGTCAACATCTTAAACGAGCGGTGGATCGGGGCCAAAGTGGCGTGTAATTTTTAAGCAATTAGAAAGGGAATCTCGATCGAGGGTGACGAGCTGCGATCTGAGTTTGACCAGGCTCTCTCTTTTGCTCTCTTAATCTTTATCCATCTATCTCTTCGATCTCTCGGCGCATTTCTCCTTCTCTTGAGTATAATGGTCTCAAGCTCGATAATACACGTCGTGCCTTTTGACAGATGGTGCGAGGACCGGCAAATTGCCGCTTTAAGCTCGTCCGCTGCGTTTATCCCTGCTCACGCTAATGCGAGAACGCGGGCCCGAGACGTTGTTTTGATAATTTATTGAAATCGTCGAGGGTCTAAGTGCCGCACCGTACTCTATGTAAGAGCGGACCCACCGTCCGTGAAATATATGGCCCTGCGAATTACACGAGACGTCGGACCTGCGTCAGTGGGTAACCCGACGATACGAAATTCTCGACGGAGATACGAGAGCGCATCACTGCACTAATATAATTCTCGAGATACTAAACACTTGGAATATCTTGATATAGAATACATTATCAGTATTCAATAAAGTTTTAATTCTTTCACAACTTGACCTTCCTAATCATACTATCTTTTTATTTACAAGATTAGCTTGGGAATAATAAAATAACTATTTAACATCAATCCAGAGATTCACATATATTTTTAAAGACCAAATCAATAAAACATGACTTATTTTTCTCATGATGTATATTTTTTTAAACTATTAATACATCATTATTATCTTATTAACAATTTTGTAATTTGTCTGTATCAAATTGTATATTTTGTAACTTTGTCTGTATCAAAAAATCCACAATGTCAGTAATTATAGATAGACTTGGAATAACAGTAAATTTTTATTACACTGATGTTCTAAATTTTTCCATTTTGTGTTTTAAAGAATACAGAAACAAGATTACATATTGATTTCATTTATTAAGAAATTAAATTTATTTCAAAGATCGCAAAATTATACCAAGCAAACATTTCACTTATATAAATGTAAGACGGTAACAGTGTGGAATTTGTATTCAATCCGAGTTCTCAATTCGGGTATCCGACGGGATTAAAAGGACCTTGATTTAAACGGGACCAGGGGATTATCGGGTCTCCACTATCTCGCACGTAAACTGCATAAAACACAATCGTATCTTTAGGCGTTCCCACCATTGCTTAAGTCCAGTGTATCATGATTCCGTTAAAAAGACTTATTATAAAATAAATTATTATAATATTGCTTTTATATTCATTATTGGCGGGTATTAACGAAATTTCTATTAACTTTTATGCATACGTACAAAGTCTGAAACAATTCTGCGTGAATGAATAAGAAATAAAACAAGAGCGGTTCAAATTGTTTAATCTGATGTTTTAAAACATCATTTCTCTTACATTTCCATGTTAAAATAATTATTAATTTGATTAGCCAGATGTTTACGACGCGCTTATATCTTCTCGCTCGTTTCCCTCGTTTTACAGGTCGAGTTCATTGAAAGTGACATATAATTAGAATAAAATTGATGAGATTTTCACGTCGAAAATTCGACGTAAAGTGAATAAAAAGTCGAACTATTTTCATCGCGAGCCGACCTGTTTTCTAGTAACTACTTCTTGCAGACGGACCGAATTTAATAGCTAATTGCGTTGAAGGATGCGGAAATACGTCTGTCAATCATGCCGTGATTTCATGCGACATCGCGATGACGGAATTCCTCTGCAAATTAATTCACTACTCCGCATGTCCCGTTTTCCTACACGTCGATCAGCAGTGTTATATTCATTTTTATCATGGCAATGAGAATGAGGGGTTTAAACACTATTGATCGTGGCTAATGTAATAGCATAGATTTATTGTATTATTTTCAAAATTAGATCTGTTCTTATTATATTCTTCTCTAAAATCTATTTAAACAAAGAAATTACTTGAGTTCTCAACATAAGAGATAAAAATTGATTTTTCCATATTAGGATCTCTCAAGACTTCATGTGTCGACTTGTATTACGAAAAATAGCACGACAAAACGTTAAAGAACGTACGATAAAGAGTATAACAGTGATAATAATAATAGTAATAATAACAAGAGTATAATAGTGATAACAATAATAACAGTACCGGTACTATAATAACAGTAATCTCTCCGTCTATTTTTTAAATATCTCCATCTATGATATTATATAACATTAACTGTCGTGTAAAGTAATTATTCGGAATTACGGTTTAATAATGAGAAAAAATGTTAAAGTGTATAAAAATAACGTTCTATCACAGCAGAAATTTTCCGATGATTACGTCGCTTTTATCGGCGCTGCAATTTAGTCTAATTTATGTTAAACGGCTCGAAATCGCGGGGATCGTAAAAGATCGATCTTTCACTTTATTCGTGCAACTCGCCCGTTTCTCTTTCCGAGAAGGAATCTCTATCAAAATGGAACGTATATCGATCCGGTACTATGGAAATGAATAAATAATTTCTAAACTGGTTAAACGATATTGCACTCCTGGAGGCCACGCGACGTCAGAGATCCTGCATTTGCTTTTGAGAGGCGATCTTTCCGTACCTTCGTCTATTACTTGGCCCCTGAAATGATTAAAAGCGGATAAAAGATTAAAAAAATGCTGTGCTGAGAGCGCTGGTATAATCGCGCGGACGGATGAAAAATGCGATAGCGCGCCAGTCTGGATCAGATGTGATCATCAAAGAACATTTGTGTCAAAGAACATTTTATTCGCCTTTGAATGAACTAACAATCATTCTTTCAAAATAATAAATGATGATGCTTCTCATGATCATTATCCTAGATTTATATTTTATTATATATGTACACTCACAAGTCATTCGTTTTATTTTTTTTTAATTCATTAAAAGCTCTTACTAGCATAAGTATAAAATATAAGTTACTTTACATTTTTTATTTAGATAATTTTTGATATTTTAATACATAAAGCGTGATTGCATTAGCCGGAATGAAGATTA
Organism: Crematogaster levior; assembly: GCA_901521435.1. Classification (NCBI taxonomy): domain Eukaryota; kingdom Metazoa; phylum Arthropoda; class Insecta; order Hymenoptera; family Formicidae; genus Crematogaster; species Crematogaster levior. Next base: position 39,573 of record CABEGB010001030.1, read on the forward strand.
CTCTAACGTACAATTTCATAAGACCGTTAAATATTTTGGCAGATATAATCTGCAACCCACGTAATAACATCGTTGAAAAAATATTCTTTTGAATATTTTTTTCTAACCCAAGTCTCATTAAAGAAATGTAATAATCATGGTTCTTTTGCAACGTGAACGATAATTTTTATATGCGCGCACAAGTGTGATTCGTTTCGCGGCTATTTTCTCGGTAACGACAATTACCAAAACGGTAACGAACGCGAGAAAGCGGACTGCCTCCTCTGTAATTGCGAATAATTGAATGAAAAGCGCCGACTTCGTGCAACAGGCAAAACATCAGTGGCGGCCTTTGACGTACCGACGCGCCGTTTCGTTAAATCCCTGTACCAACTGTAGTGATGGAGTTGAAATTCTCACGCGCAATATGTATAAAATAATTTTTTAAATACTGATAAGAATAATATAGAAAGTGTCGTTGATGATTTTAAAAGAATCAAGAACAGTCGAACTATTGGAGTTTTATTGTTTCAAAGTTATCAATATCGAAGTGACGCTTTTGATTTTGTTCACGAATCGCGACACGCAGTCGTCACTACCGACATATCTACATGCCTTCTCGTCACGTTCGCAACGCGCACCGTTCGGCAGAAACAAAAACTCGCACACGGTCGTGAAAAGCATTGCATCCGCATCTCCGACGTGCGTGCAGTGGCGCGTGTCAAGGTGAAAACGTGTATCGATGCGGCCTTTGTCCTGCGTGACTGGCTGCAAAACTGACATAAAGATACAAAAGAAAATAGTAAATTTAATTAAATCATTTAATTATTGCAACATTTTTGTATACTTAAGCTTGATTAATCTTAATCGGTCGGGAAAACCTTGAAATATTTGTAACGGCAAAAGCAAGATGATATCTTAAAGAATAGTTTAATAATGGTTAATTTTCTCATAATTTTTTATCATAGGTCTTCTGAATAATTAAATAACTTTTCTCAAATTTGCTATTGCATCTCTCACACCACCGTTTAAATCTAATGCTACACGTTGACAAATGAATTGTCACGTCGAACTTGATGACGGAGGATGGAAGAGTGAGCGATGTATCGAACGTCGTAAAGAGCGTGAATGCCAAAACGTCGAAATTAATTGACATACAGACAGTTGGTAATGATAACAGAATCCTACAGGTCTCAATGAGCGAGTGAGCTAAAAATGGTTCACCATTTAATTCAATTTGCTCAACGGATTTTAGTGATATTGACATTTTGAGAAGAGAAAGATGTTCTTCGGATGCAATCGTATTCTTTAGGTGTCATGTTTCATTTTAACTTATTCAAACTTAACAATGAACATTGTACGTGTCCAATATCGCCAGATTGAGTGAGCCGACGTTCCGTATCCATTTTTCCAATATCGGAATTTCGCAATGAAGTGTGGGTTTTAGAAAACTATATATCTTTAAAAGGATCGAGGACACGTACATTAAAGTGCAAGGGGAGAATTTGTCACTGGCAAGAATGTAGGCGAGACATTTTTATCTCTTGATTTCCTTGGGAATACGTGATTTCCTCGTCACTCGCCATCATTTAGGTATCATCGGCAAATAAACCTGGTATGGGTCTCGCGAATGTCGGTAAGGGGTTAGCAATTTGTACGTCTCTCGTCGGTACTCTAATCGCCAGACTGACCATTGCTTCTCACCTTGCTCGGACCGGCAAAAAAGAGAAACAAACTCGAACGAGAGAAGAGCGGTTGTTTCTTTAAGTGTGGACGCCAGCAGGCAAGTGGAATCGCTTTAATTTCCGCAACGAACGCCGTAATTAAGGACCCTAGAACGAGACGCAACGCTCTCTCGCAACAATTAAAATAATGACTAGAGTGCCGCGTAACTCGAAATATTTAACTCGCGACGCAGGGATCGTCGGTGATCTAAATCGATTGTTTTTGGGGCGTAATCGGCCCGCTTTCTCTCGTGGTCTTAATCGTTATTGATTGCCCCCTCGCAACGGCACGCGGAACAACGATAAATTAGAACCGCGTGAGTCACTTTTCTGTAAGTCCGGGGTATTCGTAATAACACGCTAAATCGCGCTTTGTGGCGGCGAGCTTGATTGCGGCCGCGGGCACAACCTTCTGAGTAACAAACGTTAGCGTTGCACGACAGGGATACGCGCCCTCGGGACAGTGGCCTTACAAAAATAGCACAGGAACGTGTTAAGGAACGAAGTGACGATGAAGGGAAGAGCGAGTCAATGTTAAGACTCCGACGTGACTCGGAAATAAGAGCAAAGATAATATTAGAAATGTTTTACTCAGCATATCATGAATTTAAATCGGTATATCTTGTTGAAAGTTGGAAATGAGCAAGATATATACAAAGATGAAAGATATATACAAAGCGCAAGAATATCATGGAGAAGATAATGAAAGCAATATCTGCGGCGACGTGGCATATAGAACGATAATATTATACTGCGATGATCACGGAATTTGAATTGATAGCTCCACCACAAAGATTACTTTTTTTTTAAGAGCATTCATGTTGAAAAATATTCATATTGAAACTATTCTCATGTCTATGTTCGAAGGACAGCCGATCAGCTGTACTTCGCGATAATAATTATACAGGATGAGTGGAGAAAACGCGCGCGAAGTCGAAGAACTGACAGGAAATTGCTAGGCTGAGAATTTCGGGAACGAGCCAAATTAGGTTTAGCCTCTTCTCTAAGGCTGCGAGGAGCAACAGTTGTCTTCCACCTATTTCAATTCCCCGATACTTCCGAACCGTAGAGAACGTGCTACTTCGCAGCGGTCGCGGCGGCGGCGGCGGCGGCACAATTCTCCATTGTGCCGTCGACAGTGCAGCGTAATGTCAGCAAACGCCTTGAAAGGTCCTCGAGGGAAGTGTGTTCAAAAGGCCATTGTTCCACCCGTGAAACAAGTGTACGAGTCATTCTTTTAAATTTGATTTGGCCGCACAACGGCACCGCAATCACGTCTCTCTCTCTCTCTTTTTCTCCCCACCTGCTTTTTCCCCCTCTCTTTCTCTCCCTCTCTCTCTTGCCCTCTCTTTTTTCTCTTCTTTTTCGCTTTTGCCTTTTTCTCGAACTCGTAAATCTCTGAAAATATTGCTAACTAGATATTCACTTTCATATTAGCAACAATCATGATTTCGTGATATAATATATGATACATATATGTATGTTTAGATACAAAGAAGAAAAATTTCTAGGGAAAATATGGATAAGAATAGAACAGCGACGAATAAACACAGAAACAACACACAATTGTTTATTTATTCATTTTTATAAAATATTTTATTAATGTTTTCCATTTTTTTAAATAGTTATTAAATCAATCTCTTTTATTTTTCAATAAAAAAAATATTTTCTTTTTCGGAACATTGTTCAAGTTTGAACTTTCTCTTTGTCCTTGGTAAGTTCACGGTTGTGATCCTGAGTTATCTGCTTGCAAATTAGCACCGTCAATTCTTTGAGGGTTGTAGATACGTAAGGATACAGTGTAATAAAAATGGAAATCGACAGAAGTATCCTGAAAGATTTCCAAGAGCTTTGAGATTTTCGCGCGTACCTCTCGTCAATAAATCAGAGGTTTAACCTGGATGATCCTAACAAGGACTCCACAAGCTCTTATCTGGACCATATTGATTTGCTCCGTCGCGAAAAGTAGTTAAAAACTATCGCAGTTCTATGATGAAACCTACGAAAGGTGATAAATTCTTCTTTAAAGAGGTTCTTATGTAAGAGATATCGTTCTGAATCTAAGACGATTAGTCTTATCTTTTAACCGACAAATTCACGTAGCATCAAAATGAAATAATGAATAGTGTGTGCTTCTCTCCATGATCATAAGGTGAGATAACACTTCGTTTCTGAATGAAGTTTCCTTTTTCATAATGAATATTCATTCTGCAATACACATTTTCCACGGAAATAAGAGCTTTGTATCTCTATAGCACGCGGTTTTATTTCTCTAATAAATATTAGCCGTAAGAGACAGTAGTAAGATTACGCGAAGTCATGCTCGTTTCAAAGCAATCAGACTCTTTTCAAGCCAAGACAAAGCGTATATAGTCAGCGAGAATATAACTTCGTTTCAAATTAAAACCGTCTATATTCGCGACACAGAGCTCGTTGCGACACAAAAGGGACGAACTATATCGTATTTAGCAGATACTTTACAAAGATATACGATTCGGCAAAGTTCGCCTGCGGGCAAGAAATAAAAGTTTATTCACATTCAAAACTTTCCCCGCGATATTCGCGATGACGGGAGCGGGAGGGATGGTTGCGGAGAAATGGAGAGTGCACGCTTCGTTTCGCCACCGCTTCCATAAGTTCCGAGAGCAAAATTTCTGTTACAGGGCAGACGTACTTGTCATGTAGATACTTGGATAGATACAAGTACTTCGCTCCGTTCTCAGTCAAAGTACCTGCAACGACGACGAGATGATTCAAAGGCGGTAGCCAGACATAGTTCCCTTTTTCTTTCTCTCTCTCCCCTTTTCTCGAGCGAGCATAAATGTGCACGTCGGAAAAATGCCGGTATAGTATGTACTTTATTTGGAATCTTGCAGACATTTCACAATAAGTAGAGGTTCCTAAATATCACTGCTCTGTACACACTGCGAGAAGAATATTACATTGAAAAATGAAAATCGACGTTTTTGAACAGTTATTATTATTTTACAATTATTCTAGTTACTATAAATAATTATAATATTATATAATATTGTAATATAATATTTTATTAATTATGGTGTATTATATATTTTTTAAATTCCTACTTAATGTGACAGATTCGTATACGATCTCTTAAAAATGATTTCTCTTGTATTTTATTTTGCTATTGGTAACAAGAATTTCTCTCCTCAGATTTAAGAAACAATCGTATCACGAAGTAATTAAATGGAACTCGACGAAATATTTTCCTCTCGAAATTACGCTTCTGTGCACATAGAAGTCCGTCTGTTCGATCTGTCTCTTACATTTTCACAGTCAGCGATCAGATTTTCTACATCGGGAAATTACCAATAAATACATCGTTGTGGTAACGAGCCGCGACATGAGGAGAGCAGAGAAAAAATGGGGTCGCCGATCAAGCAGGGATCAATTCGACGGTTATAGTGCGCGGCCGTGGACGTCTGTTCCCCATCGGCGTGACAGAAAGAGGACAGGAAATTGTATTAAATTGGAGAGCGGTCCGCGGATTAAGGATCCCTCGAAGCTCTCATGGCTTTTTCTTTCTTTCTCTGTCTCTCTCTCCCTCTCTGTCTCTTCCCCTCCTTCTTTCTCTCACGCCAAGCGGTAAGTTCTCGCACATGCTGCACTGATCCGGGCATTGTTGTGCAAATCCAACAAAAACCGAAACCCCCCGTTCTCTGCCTGTCCCTTCTGTCTAATCTTGCGAACCCACTTGAGATCGCAACATGCGGCCGCGAGGCCGCACAATTAATTTATGTAGCATTTGAAGCACTCACGAGAAAGAGAAAGCTTGTTGTTCATTCTCGTTGTATCTCCCACACCGCATTCGCGCGTGAGTTCGTCATTACCATAATCTCGAGTAATCTCTCGTTGCCTCTCACCGGATGTTTTTTATTCAAGACAAGATAAATATTAGCGATTAATTATATCGGGACAATATGATTAATTTTTCAAATCAAATCTGATATAAATTTATCTTACAATTAAATTTTATTATTATGAACGATGATTTTTATATACTTTATTTTAGTTTATTTTACGTAAATTTATCTTATTTTTTTTATTGTAATGATGTATATGATAAGTATCCCATTATCCAATTGGTAACAAGCAAAGCACATTAACACAAGCGTATTATTCTTACTCTGCATGCATTTTCTATGCATTATTATTTCACGTAATTTTCCATGATGATGCCGATACATGGATGTATACGCCATTTAATTACAAATAGCATCGATTTAATTCGGTGACTCGTCTCATTATAGCATTTCATATATTTAATTATAAATGATTTAATTAAATCATCACATATTCGTTAACGTCGCGTTAATTTGATAACACGTTTAATTAATACGAGACGACTTGGCAACATAAATGGTTACTAACGAATATGCGTGAACTGAATAAAAATGGTTAAAATTAAACGAAAATTAGAATCTCCCGTAATGAATCATATCACATCATATTCATTATTAGTTAATTACACAATGGTCATATACAATGTTTCCTACACACATAGTATGTTCCTACACACATGGCATGTACAATTTTAAATTATACTTTGCGTAGGAGTGATCGCTGAATATCTTAATTGACTAAAATGCTAAAATTTGCATTAAAAATGTCTGTTATTTTCTACAACGATCATATTTTTTATCTATTTGCTATTATTCATATTAATAGGAATATTTTAATCTTGATTTTATTATAAATTTTCTTTAATTAAATATATTGTATGTTTATAATCGGTTTTAAATTTAGGAGACTAAACAATATCTAACGATATCTAATATCTTAATCAAGTTATTAAATACACATTCACTCTCTACTAAAACTAATAATATACACAGGATGGCATAAGGACGGTGGCATAAGGAGACAACAGTTTCTTTGTCATGAGTAGTGGAAATGCCATCCCGAAATTGTTTAATTATATTTAAAGTGCTACAATTAAACTGTAAACAATTCTCGAATTAAAATATTAAAATTATTTAACTCTTAATGCTACACAAAACTAAAAACAATTCCGATATCAAGTCGATACAAAAATATCGTGTGCGTACGAGAAAATTGTTGAACGTTTATTTCTTATTTTTTAAAAACTCGTTCTATTTTGTTTAAATATATATTTGAAAATATTTCCTTTTATTATATCTGCAAATTTATTCTGTATTATAGTAAACGCGACTAAGATCGATATATTTTTTCTTGTTACGCGCAATTATGCGCGTGACGCGTTGACATTATTTTTACCTCATGCTATGTAATATTTCGCGACTTTCCATTTTCAGGGAATGTATTTCTGCCTGGTTGAACTAAATTCTCACACATTTGCATATTGAAAAATCCATGAGCGTGTCATTTTACCGGGAATTACGATAAAATGTGTATGTAACTCATTTGATGCGCGAGTCGAATTGGATTTCACGTGGCATTGCGTAATGTCATCCAATCACAATAGTGATGCTCGCTGATTACTATCTGAAATGTCACTTGACATTTATGAATCTACAAGCAGCGTTATTGTATATATATATATATATATATATACATATATTATACAAAATACAGTACGTTCGTGAATTTATTACTCGTTTTATTTTTAAAATATTATCGGGTTGGAAATTTAACGGTTACTACAGCTTCCATAATATCGCTCGAATAAAAATATTCTAGCACTTGTGATATGATACTTAAAAATAAATGAAGAGAAACATTTCCAAACTAAATTGATTATACATTGCATGGAATCAACGCAATTAATATTACTATATAATAATGCACTTTAAAATAATTATATTTTCCAAGTGAACGCGTCAATATACTTCTTTTACGCAACATCAACGATTCAAGAATATTTGGAGATATTTATTTCAAAGATGTTCAAATAGTTTTAGAATTTACTTTGAATTTAGAGATATTTACATACATTTTATAGAAGCAGGTATAACATAATTAATCTATAATTAGATAAAAAGATTTAGAAATCTATTGTATATTTTAGAAATACCTGAGAGAGAGAGAACAATTTTAGCTTGCATCGAGATTCGCAGAATTACCTTCTCCCGTAAAATCCTGATCCTGAACCGACCCCCCGAAACCTGCTCGTTTTTGTCGGACACTCGCAAACGGCGCGATCACACCCCTGTGCTCGTGGGCGCAAAAGTGCATTGTGCCATTGTAAATATAAACTGCGTCTATCGCGAGAACCGTTTTCCCGACTATTCGTCGCGTTTCTCGGCATATTGCACACCGTAACCATTTAACCGCGCTCGCGCGCGCTTATTGTACACGGACAGCATATGGCATGGAAGGTAACGTCTCTATTATGTATCTCTTCCCCCTTTTTGCTACTTGATAAATGGCCACTCGTATTTAACGCGACTAATCGAGCTGCATGCATCAATGAAAGAAAGTATTACGCGAGCAGAAATGGACGGTAGAATGCCAGCGAAATGGAGTACATTCTTTTTTTCAAACGCATCGTCCATTAACTTGCCACTTTTGCCGGGAATTACATTTCAATTAGAGTAATATAGAGTGGATTAAATAACCAGTGAACGATATCAAAATAATTTATATTTTTAAGCTACTAAAAGCGTTCGTTGAGCTTCCTCTACTTCTGTTTAGTGGCTTAGTGCTAAATTGAAAGTCCGATGCTGATTAGCAGATGGCTAAAAATAAGTATAAATTAATGTCAATGGAACTATGTAAATAAACAATATTAAGTAATAATAAGTGAACTTGGATGTGAATCAAAACCGATGTGAATCAAAAGATTAATTAATTAATTAGAGGAGATGCCATTTTTCGATCGGATTGGTAGCCTAATAATAATAATTCTGTGTAAATTTTGTATACTTTTTTCAATTTACAATCAGTTAACTGCACACCGATTTGTCGATCTTAAAACATAGTCTTTGTTGGAACAGTAAATGCACGTACATAAATCGATAATACTTAAATCAATTAAGTTTTGATGCTAATAAACATCTTTCTTAAATAACTGTAAAGAATTTATTGCGAAAAATATCATCCTAGCCAGGGTTCCAACATATATTTCCCTTCGAGATAAACATATTTACTGATAATCGATTTAACTTTTGACGCTAATAAGTCCTTTTTAAAACACTGTAAAGAATTTAGACTCCCCAGCTAGGGTAACATTTTTCGTGATATTTACCAGTAATATTTACCACCTTTACTAATTCGATCATTGAGACATATGGAGATATTCACACAATAACTGATAAATATCACAAAAAATATTACCCTAGCTGGGGAGTCTAAATTCTTTACAGTGATTTAAAAAGGACTTATTAGCAAGTTAAATAGTTAAATCGATTATCAGTTTAAATATGTTTAATGTCTAACAAAAAGGTAGATTTTAAAACCGACAAATAAATAGCGCGCAGTTTACTAAGTTGGAAAAAGTACACAAAAAATACACGAAAAGTACACCAAATTCACGCAGAATTATTATTAGGTTACCAAGATTCAGCGAATCCCCGACCGAAAAATGGGTTCTTCTCTAATTATATATTTAAGAAACAAGCATTTATAAATTGCCTTTACTTAGCAAAAGAAAGATATAAATAATGAAATTAATTAATTTTTTAAACAACAACTTTTTTTAATGAGTACTAGTTTTGTTTTGAACTTGAACTCTTTTAATTAAATCTTTAAAAAACTTTTATTTATTTTCATTTCATAATTTATAAATATTTACTATTTTATTAGATAAGGATGTAACTATAAATATCTTTTATTTAAAGTAATGTGTCGTTATTCTTAAAAGCGTTAAAAAAGATTTTTTGATCCTTCGGTAGCAATGCAATGTGATTCGTGATCTCTGTCTTTTTTCCTATGATTATAAAGAATGGCCATATAGAAAATACAGGGCAATTTAGTCATAAATCAACGTTGGCTCTCGGTGACAACAATTATTTATAGAACGACGGAAACAAACGCATGTTTGGAGAGTTATAGTATATAGGAAATGCGCTATAAATAGTGCACTCGATCATAAAATAACCAGATAACGATCGTTTTTTTACGTATAAATATACTCGTTATTTATGTTTTTGCTGGTGTCAAGGTTGGTAATCTGATTTATCAACGAACAGAATTATCATATTCTTGATAACACGAAAGCTTGACAGATATGTTTACTGTCTAACAAAAAGCTATATTTTAAGACCGACAAATAAATAGCGCGCAGTTTACTGAGTTGGAAAAAGTATGCAAAATTCACACAGAGTTATTATTAGGCTACCAAGATCTATCATAAAAGTTTTCCTGGAACCAAACTTAGAAACATATTTTTTAAAAATGTCGATATATTCCCATCTTGTTACACGGTTTCGGGGAATTTTATATAATATTACAACAATCACAGCAACAATCATTACAAGTCTATATTTTCGAGCCAAGTAATCGACAATTCACTTCATCGTTCGAACGTGCGAATCCTTTTATTCACTGATCATCGCAGTCGTGAAACATTTTTTTCAGTCGTGCACAGAAAATCCACTAGACGTGAGTCTGTGCGCTTTGCGGACGTAGTCGTACCGAGTGCGTGGCACGCAATCACCAAGCAAGATTAACGCTGCGAGTACCTAGCGGTTAATTGAAAGAGAAACACGGCACAGGCAGGATGTGTCACATGCGAGACGTACTGTCAACGGAATCTAATAAACGCCAGGACCAGAGTACACACGAGGCGCAGGGATTCTTCTTTCGTTTTGAGCGAAATCGAATTGCCGTCATTCCCCAGTGTATACAATCGCGATGCACATCGACGCGGCCGCGACCATAACGGTCCCTCCGTCTACCCTCCTCTCTTCCTTCCTCTGTCTCTGTCTTCGTTCTTCTCTCCTCTCTTTTTCTCTCTATCTCTCTTGCTCTCTTGTATTCACTCCTTGCTTCCACTGTTCGCTCTCACTCCCCGCAACGAGATTATGGTAATTGACTATCCGACTTGGAAACCCCCATCAGGCATATCAATTACGTACGTATGCATCCCAACCGGGAATTTGCCTTTGATCCGCTCAAACTCCGTGGTAACACAATTCACGCCTGCGTCTAATCTCAAATAGGATTGCCTGATGGCACAAGGGACCATCGAAATGGGCTTTTCCGACTTCGCGGGGCCGCGAAGTCCTTTCGGGACCATCGCGCGTCGCGAAAAACCTCGGTATCCTCCCCACCCTCCCTCGTGAACAAAACGTAATCCGGTCATTCTCGTTCCTTTGCAGAGAGACAAATCTAAGGATCTTGATAGTTGCAGATGCGTAGCATCTATTGTACGATCAATGTCGCTATGATTTCAATAGTTTGCTGCATTAAAATCTCACACAGATCCTTTTACATTAATTCAGAATTGTAATTCCAGCGGTGAAATAATTTGTGGAAATGCGTCAATCTTATTGTTAGTACAGAAATAATACAAAATAATATAGAGATAAATTTATAAATGCCAAATACTTTTTCATATAAACACAAATAGATGGTATGTATTTACTCCTTTCTAATAAATCCATATAACACCAAATATATTATAATTCCGAATATATATAGCAGCTATACATATTGTAAATGTGTGTGTGTGTTTGTTTGTATGTTTATACAATGCTATATATATACAATGTATATATATATATATATATATATATATATATATATATATATATATATATATGCGAATCCAATCGGTTTGCAGAAATGTAAAATACTTTTCATATTTGTTACCGTTCATTTAAATCAGGGATTCAAGAATAGCGACTCTTCATTTCTACTAAAATTTACTAGTGCGCTTTTAGTTACGCCAAATCCAGCGGATGCCGCTATAAACTACCGTAATACGTTGTAACCTAAGTGGATCATTTCTTTGATAAATCGTAGAAACGTTGAAATTTAAAGTAGCAGTTATGGGAACAGGCATCTTCTTCTTAAATTACTTTCTACCCTACATTAAACTCTACAAAAGCTCTGATAATATATAAAATCAAAAGTAAAAAAGTATATACAGTGGTGGTCGTGAAAATAGATCCATCTATTAAAAAATGGAGAAATGTTTTATGGTCAGACGAAACTAAAATAAATCTGATGGGATCTGATGGAAGATCTCACATTATGTGAGAAGGCCTTATGTTTGAAATAAATAATATGATGAAATAAATTTTGTACGAATTTAACTGTAGTATTTTTATTACTGATTGTTGTGTTCCTTTCTCAATGGCTCTATTTTTATGACCACCATTGTATGTATGTCTTAAGACGTATCTAAAATTTACGACAATCATAAAAGAAATTTTAATTTTATTTTGATATTAATTCATGTCCAAAGTATATTTTGCAAACAAAATAAAAATAAATTTGACGTAATAATTTATTTGTTTTAAAATAATTTTTATATAAATTAAATATAATTTAATATTATAAATTATTATTATTATACTTATTATACAATCATAAAGTAAATGTTAGAAATCTAGAAGAAATAATTTAAATAATATTTTTGCAAAAAGTTATATAAATATATAAAATAGTTACACATAAAGATTAGAATGATAGTTTAATGTCATTGTGATCATCTGCGTAATACAATATAAATCCCGATTTCCACCTGCTAGCAAATTAATATCATGATAAAAATATGAAAATCGAGAAGCATGGCGATAAATCAATACTGATAAACCGAATTTTCGTATCGGAAATGACTTAGGGAAATCAAACTGAGATTTCTTTCCGCACTTTGAACAACATGAATACATTCCGAGATAACACTCGGCATAAAAATTTATTAGTATGGAAGACGACAGATAATTTGGTTACTAGTATCAAAATGTTCGTCTCTTCGTTTCGTGATACGTAATAATAATTTACACGTCACAGAACTTTGGATTAAATAATAAATAGACTTTTACATTTATTTATTAAATGACGCCACATTTTTGTAACGAAACGTAAACATGCGCGATAAACTCCGCCAGATAAAATGCTCTGATATACATTTATTTGTACTCTTTATTTTGAACAGCAGAAAATCTCATTATTCTGGAAGTTGATAAAAAATATACATTATGACCTAAATGGAATAAAATAAGAAAAATGAATAGAAGTAAAATAAAAAATGATTGAAAGATTAATGAAAAATTATAAAATAGAAATAAAAATACCGAGATTACTTGCTTGAAATTAGAAATAAATTATAATGCAATTATAAGATGCACAATTACAATTTTGTTAATTACGTAAAGATGTGAAATGTTTAATTTCTTTACTTTTCTTCTTTACTTCTACAAAGCGATATTTCTACAGAACAAGTTTAACGATTAGCAAATTAAATAAATTTTAGTTTTATCATTTTTTAGCAAATATGCCAGTTAAACTTTAAGTTTAAATCAAGATTACAGTCCATTGATTCAAAAAATTAATTTATTTTATTATTTATTAACTATCTATCAGTGTTTTATAATTATTAATATTATTATTCTATGGTTCGAAAATTATTAATACCTATTAAAGCAGTAACTTGATATTTTAGTGAGTCCACATATTATAATTGTTCCAATAAGAATTATAAAATAAATTAAAAACATTTATGTTTAATAAACATTTAGTAAACGAGAGTAATCTAGGTATTTGCGCAAAAATTTACGCGAAGTTTGATGAAGTTGCGCCAAAGGCGTATGATAATTCGAACATCGATCGCACTTATCTAATCACCAAATATAGATAATATGAGTAATGTAGATAATATAATTGTCACCGTATAAAAGAAATCATTCCGTCGATCGGTCACTCAAAGTTATCTTATTTGGACGGCATGACGCGCTTCATCGTTTTCGTGCTTCTTCTGATCGGCGGACGCCACGTCCACAGTGCAACGGGTAAATCGTTAGATTTACGGTTCTTCCGCGGTTCCACCCTTTCCCTGTAGGGCCGCGACCACCCTCGGCAACCCCGTTCTCTCTTCTCTTTCACTCTGCTCCTTCTCACTCGTGCAGTTTTCTCATCCCCGCGTACGGCAATCCTCCCCCACCTTTCGTTTGTTTCGGAATTTATCGAGCGTCGCGTTTTTCCTCAACGAGCAAAAAAACGAAATCGGATCCGTTTCCGCCGAAACCATTCCCAGTTTTCGACTGCGGTGATCGACGAGAGGAGTACCCGAGTGAATCTCGTTGCGCATCGCTGCGGGCAGCGTGCTAATCGGAATACATCGAAATGATATACTTGCAGAGGATATCGTGAACTTTTCGCTGAATTCCACGATAACACTGAAGCCGAAATTGACCGGAAAAGTAGCAAGATGCACTCTTGAGACTAATCAGGGTGAAGAGTTTGTGTGCACGAGTTTGTATGAAAATCGTCAAATTAGAGGAGACATCAAATGCGACATCGATAAGAATTTGTGCTTGTTTTCCATTTACAAAGCTAACGATAGTCACGTGGGTGTGTGGAAAATAATGACGAAGTATATTAATAATACTAGTAGTCCGGAAGTATTCTCGTACAAGTTGTATTTTCAGGTAAATCTTACTCCGTTATTCGATTTAGTGTTGTCTTCGCTTGAATGTGACAAACTTGAAAATTTCGTGAAATTGGTTGCCACGAGCAACATGTACGATCGGTTTTATCAGTTTTGCATCTATAATTTATCTGTTATCGAAAAAAGAAAGAAAATTGAGTATAACGTCGATACAAAAATATATCGCGGATTATGATCTACATGTATTACAGAAGACGGTCGCTATACCTTTGCAACACATCGAAGTGTACGATGGATACTACGTACATATGAAACACAATGAGAATTATAAAAATCTTACGGCATGTAATCTAACAAGATCTGAGGTACGTTAATTAAAGCGTAAGAAAAAAAGTTGCAGCAAATTAATAGTCCAAGATAAATGTCTATGTGACTTCTGTTTAATATTCTCGTCCATAAAATTCGGAAATGAAATCTAAAGTTTGATAATATTATTGAAGAAAATTATAGAAATTTAGAGATTGCATCATTATTAAAAAGAAACGACCCAAGTTTAGCGAAAGCCGGATGCTATCGCTTTTTATCATTGATGTTATCGTTGTGTTTATCATGTATTTATTTTTAAAGTTTAATCAAAGTTAATCGAAGTTGATCGAAGTTGCCGATTTTGAATATAATATTATCTGAAATTAGAGAAAGAAAGAAATTTAATATGTGATTAGATCAAATTCTCCTTCCAATATATACAAAATATTTACAAAATATTTTCTTTTTAACAATGTTTAAGTATTTGGACCTTTGGTGCTTACAAGTTTATCGACAAAAAATTTATTAACTATTTTATTTAAATTTTCAAATTTTAAGGGAAATTTTTTGTGTTTTATTTTTTATATTATGTATTACAAAGAAAATTTTTCAAATACAAGGAACATTATACAATACATTTTATACTCTCAGTTTAAAATAATATGTTATTATTCCCCGACGAATATTAATACATTTAATATAATTGAATTTATTTTTATCGGGCGTACATATGCCGAATTTAGATGAAGCCGATAAATTTATTAACAGAGAAGCGACACAATTTTCAACTCTTCGGCCAATGTGGTATTCGTATGAAAGTGAATGCCACTTATGACGGCTCTTGGGGACTTGATGCAGTTATCAATAATTACACGTTATATCACGTGTCGTTCAATGTCACTGTGCATCAATTAGAAAAAAAAGATTTCAATGATACGGTGAGTTTCAAATTTTCAAGCATGTTTAATCCAAGTCTAATTCCCAAAAATCTTAACTTTTTAAAGCACAAAAGTACAAAAAAGTATTTCATAAAATGTATAAAATATTTTCTATAATTAAATTACGAAAAATTACAACAATGCGTTAGTAACATAAATAATTCTATCTAATGGGATATTTTATAAAAATTATATAACAATATGCAATAATCTTTTGATGTTCGTATATTTACATATTATAGATCCATCACCATTCATTAATTATGAGTTAAAAAAATATCTTTTAGAAAGTGAAGAAAACAAAGAATATTTTATTTTGTATAAACATATTTTTTATTTTGTATAAACATATATTATATGATATAATATGCAATTAATATATGTATAAGAATATGTATGCACTTTTTTTATTAATGATAATTGTTCAATCAATATTTTCATGTCACACATTGCACATTAATTTGACATAGTCATCATATTACATATTAATACAATTAAATATTAATACAATATTTAAAAGCTTAAAATAAATTAAAATAAAAAAACTAAAATCAAAAATAGAAACTAAAACCAAATTTTTTGTATTTTTATTATTAGTATTAATTGTATTAGTGTTAATTTGTATATATATATATATATATATATATATATATATATATATATTTATATTTAATTTATCTATTTTTATTTAACTTGAAAGGAATTAAGAGCAATTTAATTTAACTAACAAATTAAAATAATTCAACAAAATTAAAATAATTAAAAAAGAACTAAACATAAAATATTATGCTCATTACACTTAACTGGAATTCGAAAGGGAAAATTTTATAATAATACACTTTACAACTCCCCCTCGGTATTCGCAATAAAATCGTTTTCTAGAAACGGTTATCTAACTATACCATTGGTCTGCGACTCAGGTAGCGAACATTATATATAAGTATATCGGCTTATGTTCTATCGCTCGCTGCGTCCAGCTTGTGATAAAAAGACAAGATCGAAATCTGGAGCGTACATTACGGTTAGCAGATTCGATCATCGCCCGCGATTACGGTGAGACTCTCCCTGTATGTCGATTCGCTTTTATCGCGACGGTTTGATAAAATCGGTCAATCGGCCGCCATAGCATCCACACATACACACACACACATACGCACGCACACACATAGATACCCACGCACATTCGAGAAACAAACTAACGATCAAAATGCCACTGCTATGAGAGCGTTAATGGCAAACGTTTTCCGTCGAAATGGACGAGTTTCGAAATAGCACGTCGAAAATCGCTATCGAAGCTCGAACAATTGCCCTCCGTGATGTGACGAATAATGCTTTAAATCTGCTAAAAGGATTGACGCGACGAATACGGAGAAACTAAAATGGCATACGCTGCAATAACGACTTATTTATACATATATTTTATATATTAGAGATGGATTGGGATCAATGGTTTTTTTTTTAGGAAGTTATAAACAATGGGACGGAAAATGGCTGCAATGTGTAACTGAACAACAAATTGGGGAATTTAGTGCGGCGAATATTATCAAATAATTTATTTATTGATTGCATTTTGGAGTCGAGCAATTATTGATTATCCATATGTCGTTTCAAACAATAATCGTAAATCTTTAAAAAAAATGGATTTGTGGTATTTAGTAAAGTCAATAAGTATAATAAATAATAATTTAATAACTTATTTACAATTTTTAATTGTTTTTTATCTTACGTATGTTTTGCTTGACAAGATTATAAATCTCAAAGAAAAATTGGAAATCGAGGCGCTATTATTTTCACGATCGTTCGTTTTCTCTTAAATTTTCCCCAAATTTGGTGTGCTGGCGATTGCACGGACGGATAAAGGTTCGCAGCAATAAACTGTCGCAAAATAGCGGCGTAAAAATAAAAGTAACGATCAGGCTCCGGGCTACGTTGCAATCGGCGTTTAGACGTTTCCCACCGAAATGCCGCTTGCTCTCAAAAAGAGGACCAAGCTCCAGCTTTTAACTGAAAGCCGGATTCGCGTGGAACGTGCGGAACCCGCTGGGCTTTGAATGCATCGAATAATCTTCGATGTCGCTAACGAGAGTACGCCCCTCGTCGGAGGTTTACAGAGGGTTCCGGCCCGAAGTTGTACCAACTCACGCCAACTTGCTATAATAGACGCCTAACGAGATAGTCGAAGCTGAATGCGAGCTATCGCTGTTTCGAGAAACACGTAGCTATCGTTAAATACGATGTAACAAATGTTAGAAAAAAGAGAGGGAAAGGATACTTGTAACGTCAAAGATCGCACGCTACTTCCTCGTTTAATTTAAGAGAGAAACTTCGCAAAAGGAAGAATTAATCAAGAGAAAGAAGGGGGATTATTTTACGGGAGATTAAAATACAAAACAGATAAGATTTTATACAATTATAATAACAATTTATAATACTATGCATCAGATAAATTGTGATATGTGAGCTTAATCAATCGCTATAAATCTTAAGAAGGATTACGTAAAAATTAATTTAGATTAAGAATTAATTAATTTAATTTAATTTAATTTAAATACGAAGAGATTTTTCAGATTGCGCTCTGTCTCTATCTCTTTCTCTTTCTTTTCGTAAAAAGATACTTTTAACATTACTCATACATATATAATTTTATTTATAACGAATCGTGGAAACTCCAATAAAGCGCGTGATATGATTACGATTGGGATAACTGAATTCCCATAGCGCAGGTGTAATTAACATGAATTAGGAACTTGACCATTCCTATCGCAGGCAGGATCTGATCAAATTATTGGAATGCACGGTACAATAGCTGTTAGCACTGCTTCTTAGTGCAAGATAATATGAAATCAATACTATATTCTTATAATTCAGATATATATATATTATTATTTATATAATTCGCCTAATAATTACAACGACATTTGAATTTCACCATTCATTTTTATTAATGACTTTATTAAATGTATATTTAAACTTTTATTCTAGTTTGATATCGCTAATAATTGTTTACTAATATGTAATTACTTTACTTTATATCAAACCAGTTAATCCTTTCTTTAATTTAATTTCTTTCTCTCTACTATACTTATATATAAGATATGGTGGTTAAATAATTTAATAAAAATTTAAAACATTGAATTAAACTAAACTGAGTTGCATCTACTTGTGGGATTATATTTATTGATTTAATTTTTGTTCTTACTTTAAAGCTTTGAAATTAGTACAATTAAATATCTCTAAAAATATGTGTTTTAAAATTAAAAGGATAAATCAAATTTTATTATGCGCACGCACACGCACGCACGCACACGCACGCACGCACGCACGCACACACACACACACACACACACACACACACACACACCGCACGCACACTGACACATCACAGACACATACACACACATCACAGACACATTTATGTTTACATAATTGTAAAAAAGTAAATTAAAAATTTCTATGTCTAATTGTTAACGTCATGATTAAAATTATCTCAAATGAACATCTGACGACCTGTTGCTATGCAAAAAATATAATAAGATAATAATGTAAGTTTTAAATTATAATATTTTATTATATCTATGATTATATTAATTTACAAGCTTACAAACCAATATATTCAACAACTGTATTTATCCCCAATATACATATCTTGTGCATATAGTTTACATTGTTTGACTTGTCTTTTGTAACACACAGCGGTATTCGTTAATGATAACAGGATCTGTATTATTTGTACTAAAATAATGAGACGTGTTCTCGCAGAGAGAGAAATGCGCTCGTTAAACGCGAAACTACATATTAGGTTGTAAAATCTAATAACCACATACTACAATTAGTAGATCTCACACAAATGTATTAATTAATCTCGAAGTACGAATTATAATAATTATCGACAAATATGCCTTTAATAATAATTAGCTTTTCGAAACTGCTGCATCCATTCATATCGATAAATAGTATTGTAGTGTATACCAATTCACATGCTAGTTCGGAGATAAATATTTAAAATTTATTAATTTTATATAAAGATAAATAATGTATACATATATGAAGACTTATATGTATATGTAAGACTTATATGTTATATAATATACAACTGTCGAGTCGGGAGAAATTTAGAAAATCGTAAACTTATTTATTTAGGTTTAGAGAATTAATTGTCATGATTTAATCTTATTGAATACATTCTTAATTCATATTTAATATTTTTATTAACTTTATTATATTCATACTTAATATTTAATTAAAGACTTTATTAAAAAATAAATAAAAATGTAAAATATTTTTTTCTTTTAAGAAAAAAATTGCATATTCCTTACAATCTGTCCTCACGGGCACTCAGTAATTCATTTATTAATTAGAGTTTTTCTGTTATATAATAATATAAATTAAAATATATATTTATTACATAGTTTTTTCTGTCTTTCATAGGTATTTCTAATGTTTCACACTAAATTAAAAGAAGAACAAAATTGCATATTATATTTATACTATACTTACAACTTATACTATATTTTACAAATAATTACATAAATTACACAGGTCAAGGTTTTATCACAGAAGCAGTGAGAAGTATTCCCGAAGGAATTTGGTGCGCTGAATCCAAATCTAACTTCAGAATTTCGCCATCACGTCAAGATTTTGAGATATTCTAACCTAAAAGTACGAAAATGACTGTTTTTAAGTATATTCAAAGTTAAGTTGTGTCTTCAGAGAAGAGTTTTACCGACAAAAATTAATTATATTGTCACAAAGTACGATTTTTCTTCTTTAATTTCCGTTCTTGAACGTCCTGATATGATTTTTTTTTCATCGAGATATTATAGATTGAAGTTCGTGCTACTTACATAAACTCAGATGAAATGATGCTGTTTCTTCAATTGATTGCATAAAGTTAATCAAGATAAAGCAATATCAGGTAAAATTCTCTGAAGACACAACTTAACCTTGAATATACTTAAAAACAGTCATTTTCGCACTTTTAGGTTAGAATATCTCAAAATCCTGACGTGATGGCGGAATTCTGAGGTCAGATTCGGATTCAGCGCATCAAATTTTTTCGGGAATCAGTATTATATTCCCTGCGATATTAAATACCCTATAATTTGTAGACCTGTGTTATCAGTGTCACCGTTCATGCTTTGTTATGTTTAATTATATTAAATAATATTTAAATAATTTCAAGTACACAGTCCTACATAGCTTCATTATAATAACTGAAGCTTTTTCTGATAGTTAGTTATACAATGGACTCGCGGATCTCCGGGCATAATTAATTCACCAGTTTCATCAAAAACTTGCGAAATAGTGGACCCAAATGGTGAAATTGTAAGAACATCAAAAATTGGAGAATGTTATCATGAAGTAAAAGTTGTCACTGCTGCGCACGAAGGTGTATGGCGCGTTCGTTACAATATGAACGGGATGCTGTATCCCGTCGAACAAAAATTCAGAGTTGAAACTCTCGGTAAGACTTTTGTGAGAGAATATTTTCATTTCCAACAAAAAGTGACATGATTCCAACACGAGAAGTACATCTTGAGATCTTATAAATATTAAATAAGCTTCTTTAAATCTTAAGTTAAATATCTTGAGCGTGATTCGCAGTATTTTGCAATTCTAAAAATTCGTATGAAATGGTAAGTACGTACAATTATTAATTATTTATAAAGAACAGCGTTGCAGTTGGAATTTGACAAATCAGAAATTTAATCAATAATAATGTTATACAGTCACAATGTCTATTAATATGTGATCTGAATTCTATCTCTTATTTAAAGTAATACTTTATTAAATTGCTACAATTTTATATCAAAGAAATACAAAGAATCGAAATAACAGTAAGAAAATTATGATTGTACGAAATCTTTTTTGTCAGATTCAGTAATTTTCAACGCCAGTGTCATTCATACGGAGGATGATATCACCACGTTACTCTGTCGACTAGAGATAAAGGATGATCCTCCGAAATTGTGCAACTTTGTCAGACCCGACGGCATGATACTCTATATGACGCCTGCAGTAGGTACTGAAAGGTAGAATATAGCCGCAAGAATCATATACATCAAAGATTAAAAAAAACAGCGGTTTTATTTTATAAGATTTGCTAATGTTCTTATTAGCAGTTATTCCAATTTCTCAACATATATATTACATATTTCAACTTTTAATGTAAGGTTAACAAATTAGATTATTTATATTGTTATATTATAAAAATTCGATTTTAATATCAATAAATATGCGCCTATAAATTTAGATATATAAAATGCGCGGATTATAAAAATTCGCAGTATTAATTACTAATGGTCCTTGGTTGTTTTCTTATAGCATTAAAACTGTTTGTTTTTTGTATGCTTGCAAAATAGAAGTGTAAATAATTAATGAGTTTTTCTCGATATTTTAATAAAATACAAATTGTTATGAAACTCGTATAGGTACGCTGCCTACGTAAGTTCTATCGACAAGCGTGAACATACTGACTATAATGTTTTGGAATGTGCAATAATAATCCAAAAGCTTGAAATTGTCGATTACGGCATGTGGCGATGCGAGATGTACCATTCTGTTACGATACCCTACATCACCCATATTTATGGATCCATGCTTTACGTTGATTATCCCGATTCTCGCGGAAATACCGAAGCTAAAGGCAAAGTGGTTAAAACCAGAGCGGATAATGTGTATACAAAGCGCGGCGACTCGTTTACGGTAAATTCACTTCAAATGTAAATATAAAATATAAATCTGAAACAAAACTTATAATGCAAGCAGTACCTTTTTACCTTGCTAAATAATCACATACATTAAAGATTAAAAAACAAAGATTTTACTTTATATAAGATTTGTATTTTTATTAGCAGTTTTTGCATATTTAAACTTTTAATGTAACTTTGTGAAATTAAATTATTTACATTGTTATGTTATAAAAATTCGATATTAATGATATATAATGGTAATAGATAGATGAGAAAATTTCAAAAAATTTGAACATATAGACGCAATATAAATAATTAACACATTATTTTGCATACTATAATGTTATTAGGGGAAGAGGGATTAACTTTGCAAGCATCTCGTTACCATAAATAATATAATTGTTTGTTAGATCAAATGCATCGCCGACTCCATACTTAAATATTGCTGGCTGCGAAGTCCGAACGGAACTTCTTATTCCATCACGCAAGATACGAAAACCGTATCGCCATTTGTTCTACACTACCAAGGTAACGGACTTACATTCGGCGAGTGCGGAGCGAAGATTTCAGCGGCCGTGGATTCTGATAATGGACAGTGGGACTGTCTTCTGGGGGTGGCTGATGCTGGCGAGATAACCGTGGCAGCATTGGTCAGAGTAACAGGTTGGGAAATGTTTGTTAATGTTTCAATAAAATTTTTCAGCGAGTTCGGCACACATACTGTAGCTCTATTCCTATATTATAGAAAGTATTACACATTAAGGTATCTAAATACAAAAAAGATATCTAAATACACACTAATATAAACACTTTGATAAAATATCCATTAGATATTTCGCTTAAAATATGATAATACTAATATTGAATATTTCCTCTAAAATATTCATGTTTTTTTATTAAATTACTTTATGTACAAAAAGCCTTTATACAGGGTTGGCCACCGAAAATGAAACAAGCGTGTTGTTTGGTATTTAACTTAATTAATTCAAAAAACGCTCAGACACGTCAACTTTAGTTTCAAGGGGAACATGTAAATTGGCTTTGTTCACCAAACTTCAACCCCATAAGAGACATTAATTTCACCATAAAAATTTTAAATGGCAAGTGATATCTAGCAACATGTCATCAGAAAGCGCGTTAAATTCCCTTTACAATAATGTTTTATTGTTTGAATTCTTTGGAGCATATTTTCTCGGGAAAAAATGATAGGAATCTTTTTTTCTCTCATCCAGGCTTCATAATTTATTGTTTTATTTATTCCTTTATCTTTCAACTATCTTAGATTTTTTAATTTAAAAAATTTTATATTTTAGGAGGTTTTAAACCCCCTCCGGATGAAAAATAATCTAAACAACAAAATTACACAAGTATCTTTTTAAACACAGTCATAATATTTGCAATATAAAATTATTTATATACCTAGTGAATTAATTCCCTTGGGCTAGAAAAAAGAAATGGAATTCTAAAATATATCGTCGACGTCGTTACCAGCAGTGAGCTTAATAGCGCTTCTTTCATGAGCCAACGTATAATCGCGAAACTAATTAACTAAGTAATCTTAAGATGAAGAGATAACTAAGTTATTTGCTAGGATGGCCTGCAAACGCGCAACGCTTGACAAGCTCTAATGTAACGGTTACTTAAAAAGTGCTAATGTCTACATATATATATATATATATATATATATATATATATATATATATATATGTAGAGTTGGCGCAGTGAGAACAATTAACAAAGTTGTATTAATAATATATACATTTATACCGCGCATTTTACGATCCGTGAACATCCCGTATGCATTATGAATCTCACTGCAATGTATTTGGGCCTTTTATGCTTACAACCAAGACAGACCTTATTATTTCACGAAAATGCATGTTATGAATTAAAATGAGAATGTTGAAATTAATATAATTACTAAGTTAAAGAAGAAATTTATAATTTCCTAAATAGATATGCTTTATTTATCACATAAGTACTGTTTACGAGTGAAAGTATCTTAAAAAAGAATAAATATTATTTTACATTCCTTTTTTATTTTATACAAAAGAGAACAATATACATTAGAAATTTTATTTATATCTGAAATAGCATAAAAGATAGCACAAATTGCATATAATTATCGTTCAAGAATGTATATTATACATGTCTGTTTTCTAAACGACAAGAGAAAAGACAAATGAATGAAGGAGAAATACCGTATTTACATACAAAATATATTTTTCCTTTGTACATATTAAATATGTATATAATTTAGATGTTTTAAATATTAAAATAGAAATATCTTAATATTAATATTTATTTTATTCCAATGTCTATGGAATAACTCTTTGCAAACGAATAAATGATTTCCATTGATCATATTTGTACGTGAACGATAACATATAATAGAAACTGATAAAAGGGCATATTTCCTTTATCGATTTTGCTTATCCACTTCCGACTCACAAGAGAGAGAAGCGAAATTACACGTCGACGAAGCGTTATTAGACATTTCCTTCCAATGAGACGCGCAGTATAAACGGCTTTTCAGAATCCTACCTAGTGGCCGAGCAGACGGAAATAGCCGTCAGCCCTCGAAACGATCCAGTTCTGTCTTGCCACATCCTTCCGCGCATGCTGGACAGAACAGTTCATTACTGCCGGTGGATCCGCCCCGACGGATATGGAATTTACAATGACATAAGCCATCGATATACGACCCACAGCAGCTACTCCGAGTGCAGATTAGTCATCCTGGGTAAGTACCATGGAGCGTGTTACGTGCGTAGTAATGTAACAAAGTCACCCTAATTGCCATGCCATGTGTATGTATGTACGCGCCACGTATGTTGCCAAACGAACCGCGCGTAAATCATTATTACATTAATATTAATTAACGACGCGTCGTGATTGCAATTTCGTGAGTCATTTTCAACTTCAATATTACATCTGTCTCGATTCTGATTAAATAACTTAGGCGGAGACATGAATGAAATAGGATGCAAAGCAATCTCACACACACACACTACACACACGCGCGCGCGCACGCACACACACACTCTCTCTCAACACTTAAAAGAAAGATGTTATTCTACCGCTCAATAAACGATCTGTCTAGATCTATTTCTCTCACTCTCCTTTCTTCTCTCTATCATTTCCCCTTTTAGGACTTTTTAAAGAAGTTAAAATAATTAAAAGGTATATCTAACATAAAATATATAAGATAAAATCTATAAGAGAAAAAAATAAGATTAAAGATTTAAAGATATTATCTAAATTAGCAATTATTTTTTAAGAATATAAAATGATATTTATTTTTACCTAGAGATATATGTGTAATTGATATATATATATATATATATATATATAAAATTTATTTTTATGAATTTTGTTTAAAATTGCACATATTTTTCTGAAAGAATGTCTTAAAACTATATTTAGAACAACAATACTTTGTTATAGAACATATTTATTAACAAAAATACATTATCTTAAGAGAAATACCAAATACATGTAGTATAAATATTTAATACAATATAATATAAAAGTTTGCAGAATATCCCCAACGACGAAAATCATTATGTTGCTACGTACATTAAATTCATCTCTGACAATTTTAATACATTCACAATATTTGCAAATTAAGTTAATTAATCTCACTTAACAGCATAACAGGATAACATCTAAATATACTTATTCAAATAATAACCTATTCTAGTTATCCTATGTCCGCATAAATATCTCAAAATAAACAGCAATAGAGATAGATTATTATTTCATCGACATTAATTAACATCACGTCACGATTGCAATTCACGATCGCAATATACCTATCCCTCATTCAATTTCAATATTGTCGTGATTATTTCAATATTTCTACTGAATAACTCAGGACAAATCCGCTTACTATGAACCTGTTACATTAATAATGATTAATGACGCGCCGATGTAGTCGATTACATGATATATGTATGTGCGCAGTCTCCGTATTTCTATATCATTTTGCGGTCATTCCGATATTCTAACCGGATAACCCGGTGTACATTCGCTATAATATTGTTTCAAAGCGCACCGCACGCTGTGCGATAGTTACGTCGGATCTGTCGATGATAACGTGACTGAATCTCTAACGTGACCGAATCCACAAAGATGCGAAAGATTACTCGGATCGGTCCACTTGCGGTTGAGAAATCACAATCTATCAGTGGAAGGAGATTCAGCGCGCGAATTTTTCGTAAACATTCGATAACGAACAAAACTTTGTGGTGGAATAAAGAGCTGCAAAATTTCACACTCTGAAAAGTTACCCGTTTTTATACTGGAATACCAACTATCTGATGTACTCACCGCGTCGAATGAAATCGAGACGAAACATCCATAAAACACGAGAGAACGCGAGCTCCCTTCTTCGTCGTTCTCCTTCGTTTTCTCTCTGTCGTACCCCCTTCGTGGACTTGAAAACTCGACGAATTCTCGCGACCGAATCCCACTTGTCCGATTCGTAGGTCTCGCAGTTCTTTTCTTCTCACAGACTGTCCTTTTATATTCATTTCCAGACTACTGTCCCAAAAAAGACGACGGTAACTGGACGTGTGTAGCCGGACTTATGGGTAAGAACGGTCTTGTGGAAGAAGCTTGGGACCAGCTCGAGGTACGTCATGTATCCGAGACCAAAATGAGTGTCGTTAGCCGTCTTACCATTGCAGTTATTGGCATTACGCTGGTAATTTTTATCGGCGTTGGTCTCGGCTGTCTATTCGGCCGATACATGGTTCATCGATCATTACCGGAAAAGCCACCGGCTTATAGCACGCAGGAAAATTATTCCTCGAAATCTAACAATAAGTTCAACATAAGAGAATGTACTGATGAGAAGGATAAGTGTTAATTGTAATATTAAATTTGATCATGTGCATTGATTAACATTTATTGCATTGATTAACTTGTTAATATTTAAAGAAGAGAAACAATATTTAATTTATAAAGGAAGTTGATTGAAGAGATTAGATTGGATTAGATTAATAAATCGTCAATTTATTAATCTTTCTTCAGAATGTATTGATATATTAAGTAAATACACGTATGAATTTACATGTTCATTATATTGTACAAAAATATTTTAGCTAGCTATAATCAATATCCACTATTTAAAATTTTAATTTAAAAAACGGTAAAAAACGGAACTCAGTTATTTGAAAAACTTTTCCATGTATGAAAACGGAGATAATGAAATGTGTATTATTTTAATTAACATTTATAATTATAATACATTTTTTATTAAATATCAATCACTAATTACACACATTTAAAGATAAAATTTCCATTATGTTCCAGATCTCGTTAAAAAGTTTTTTTACCTCTATATATCGCAACAATAAGATTGATAATCGGACGGTTATGGAAAATTATATAAATATTGTATAAAAATATTTCTTCCAAGCTTTTTCTATATGTTAAATATTAGTTTTTGCTGGCAAATTAGATTTAAAAGTTCTGATTTAGTTTCTAGTTCGGAATTAGGCCGTGAAGACCCGGTAAAAGTTAACCGCTGTGAATGTAACTGTAAACTCATTTCTGGACTTTAATTCTCAAGATCGGTTTCGATCTAAAACGGAACGGTTGGCAAAGGTACAGCCTTTAGACTGGATTTCAGATGTCCGTTTCAGCGAATTGCTCGCGCAGCATACTCTCGGATGCGAGACAGACTTTTGTGTCCATACACGTTTGCTTTCTTAGGAATCATTAGTTGTGGGACGCGATCCCTCTTCGATATTCATTGATTTGCGACCGGAAGATTCGCCCATATCACTGAAGTTTTTCTCATCCGTCCTCGAGCACGACTCAAAAGAATCTCAATATTGATCCCGATTCCTCGCTTATATCTGACAGCCTCAACGAATCAAAGTCCGTCCTGTAATTGGAAACGGCAGCGACTCACTCGACTGGAAGATTCACGACTGAATTGCCGTAGGAACACAATTTACTGTGGCGCGCGCGAATGGTGGAAAGAAAAGGGCGGCTATCTTGCCGCCGCGCCAGTATAACTTTGATATTCCGTCCTTGAGTGAGGGAAGATATGCTAACGATCTGTAAAGATCACGGCGTGGAAGCAGAACAGAAATTCAAGCTTCGTCAGGATTCGCCGGATCGTGAGCGAAATTAATCGCTACATTGTGGCGATCGCGCAGTTAGTATATGATTTCCGATTAATGCATTGACCTGTAGCAAGAAAAAATAAAATTAATACTAGAAATAAACAAAGATTTAATTTGAAAAAAAATCCTTTAGCTTTGAGAGAGATCCCTTTTAATAAATTAACTTTTTAATAATAATAAATTGAATTTTTAATAAAATTGAAACTTAATACGGTAGCGCTACGGTTAATAAAAAATTTAACTTTTAAATTAATATTAATAAATCATTTCACAGGAGAATAATAATATCAGCATAATATTAATTGTAATGTAACGTCAATGTAATATTAATATTAAGTTGATTGATTATATATTCTCTCGGTAAAGAGTTTATAAAGTAATTTTTTTCATTAAACTTTAAACAAGCAAGGCATTACGCACACTTTTTTTAGACATTAATATTATATTGTATGAGCAGAGCTATGCAGCTGTTAAATGAAATTGAAATCATACATTAATAATATCACATATTTTACTATGCATTATTGAAAGTATTTGTCACCCGTTTAACACTTAATCTTGTTTCCCATACGACGTTAAAGAAGGTCGACACAAAGATTATTGTCGAAGAGAAAATCATCAGATAAGAGAGAACGAAAACAACCATCGGAAAATAAATATAACTGCGATAAATCCAAGCGTCGGAATGAATTTGTCCATCGGCGAGCGAATCGTGGAGTCGAGGAAAAAATAATTTCAGCGCAGACTGCTGTTGACAGTTTTCGTTCGTTAAGGACTGAATTTGTAAGCACTCGATTTCGCGAAACTCGATTTTCTTGTCGAGGCCCGGGGGAAAAAATAGGACGGAGCTCGCTCTCTTTTGCGCGCGCGACGATTTCGGAGTGACGGAATTATTTCCGCTCGCAGCTAGCCGATAACAAGTTATTGAACTCGAAGGATAGAAATTGTTGTTCGCCATTTGCGAAGATTGACGTCGCGATGTACAAACAAAACGCTGGTAAATATGAAATATAGTTATCGAATCTAAGGCGACCAGAAATTAATTAACTCTTTCAGGAACAGCTTTCGATTGTTTTATATATGATCGGTTTATTATCTCAGATCTTCGTGCGTGTTAGTTTAAGCGAGATCACGTCCAAGTTAAATATCCAGTTTCTCATTAAAATTAAATGTTAAATTTTGAAACGCATTCTCTGACACCGTTTCACAATTTACAGCAACAAGCAGAGAAAAAAATACTGAAAACTGACATTAATTGATTTGATTATATCAAATATTCTTGATGTTAAAGTAACTCTCTATTTTATATTCATTTTTCATACTGGATTATGCAGGCGGATATAAAGAGCAAAGCAATGTACTCGACAATTTTACCTTCCGTCACTTTTTGCGTTGCTCATCAACGTTTCCATATTACGTATCGGTTTATGTACTCAAAAGTATCAAAGGTGTTCATTAACGTTCACATTAATAACGCAATTTATATGTAAAATCTCGAAAGAATGTATCAAAGGCAAACAAATTCTTCAGCAAATCAAACGCTTTCCCCTGCTTTACGTTCATTAGGTACGTATCACGATGAATCGATACGCTCGTTTATCCACGAAGTAGAAAGAGATTCCTCGGTTTTAAAAGATTACGTTTGGATTTAATCTCAGATCCTATGAAGAGCTTTACGCAAAAAGTATATTATCTTTCGAACATTCGATTAGCAACATGGATTAACATGCGAGTTCAAAAACGCAAATTTAGAAAATATCGTCGAATAGCTCATAACGGTATATTATCATTTCCAGAGTTATACTAAACCTATTTTGCACCTAAGATGCAATTGTGGTGAAATAGTTGCACATCTATAAATCTATATCTATAAATCTATATCTATAAATAGTCAATTGCACATACATACTAAATAAAAAAATAATTTATTAATTTATTTAACATTTTTATCCTTAAATATTTCTTTTTTAATAGAGAAATAACATTTTACTGTTATTTCTCTTACTGTTATATTCTGCTGCTTAAAACTTCCATAATGATGATGAAGTGCTTGAAACTACTTAAAGCACTTGTTAAGGTACTGTCCGAGGCTAAAGTTCTTTTTCTACATGGTTGACCTAAGCAGATTTTTTTCTACACCGTAAAGAATAAATTATAGTGCAGTATGTCCACCGTCCAGCGTGAAAATACTTAATTAGATTTGTATTTACTCAGTAATAAATTATATCTCACATTAATAGATAAGCTATGTGCAATGCAAAAAGGGTAAAAGGACAAACTTACGCATATACTAGTAAATTAATTTAGGCAGCAATTTTTATGATCATCGAATAATTGTCATATCGGATGACATTTATCAAATTATAAGTTTCCGAGTGGAGTTTTAAAACTGTCAATATATCCATAATAATAATAAAAATTTTATTAACATAAAAATATAATATAATCTTTCGTTTCTGTTTAATTATCTCAAAAACAATTTAACGATAACTAGAATGTGTTTTATATCAATTATTAATAATGAAGTTGTAACAGGAACGTAAAGATAGTAATACTTAAAAAAAAACATAGGAGATTATTTAAATTTAGTTACCACAATAAACTCATTACTTAATCGATTACTTATCAGACAGATAATTGTTCTATTTCTAGTAACAATATCTCCAAAGCGTGTGATAACAAAAACAATATTTTTATTTTAGCAGGAATGTTCGATTATCCGACCTCTACACAGTTGACAAGCTACAATCTCTCACTAACTCGATTCTGTATTAACTCGAAATGGAGTTTCCGCATCTCCGAGTTTAACGCGACGTAAGGCCGTTCAGTTCTAAGCCCCCGCACGCACGCACGTACATACCCCTGTACATACATACCCTTCCTCTCTTCAGTGTGTAATAATATTCCATTTGCGCGTACAATGATTATGCGAGCGCAGACAATCAATGTCCGCGCGCGTGCAACCTCCTCCCGCAGGCGATTATCCTCCGTGCTTTGTAAACCATCTCTCTCCTTCCTCCCCTCTCTCTCTCTCTCTCTCTCTCTCTCGCTTTCGCTCTCACTCTACCTTCCGAGGCTTTCATTCGCGTGCGTATCTCCTCGCGCCGCAATAACAGCGGTGCCGCGTGGCGCGGGATAATAATAAGGAAGGATAAAGCGCCGAGTGTGCGAAACTTCCACCAGTGAGAACCAATTAGAGACAGGCTGCTCAGGAATCTGACAGTCCGAGTTACACGGTTTTGTTACGTAAATCCGTCGCGACGATGCGGAGAGAGCGAGAGCTTCTTTCGCAAATGATCTGTGATTTTCTGCGAAACGACAGCGCAAACCGCGTTGTCCAGCCCGGATCGAATTGCATCGAGGAGAAGGGGAAAAAGAGAGATTATTATTCTCTCTACAGAGAATTATTTCTTTGTTTTTGCGTGCGGATGCACTGACGCGAAGCGAGAACTTGAAATTGACGAGAGCATTCGCGGCGAGCGACACGTGTGCGTACGGCGATGATGTAACGATATCGTTCGTTGACTTAAGGTAATAACTTTTGCGTATGTGTGTGTGTATACGTGTATATAGCTCGTGAAATGATGGAACATGCTGCGTGTGCGCTTGCATTGGCATTGACATGTCGTGCACATGGAGAGAAATCCATCAAAATTGCATTATTAATTTAATTAAGAAATTGTTTACCTATTTATATGTTCATTTAGAAATAATTGATGACTTATTGTTGACACAATATTTAAATTAACCACTATAAAAATTATGTGAAAGATTTCCTTTCTGATTTAAGAGATGAAACTCAGAGAGCAAATATTGTTTCTCCGCGTTAAAAATCTTACATAAGAATTACAAAGCAATTTATGAAAAATCCAATCAAAAATAAAAGAACAAAAATAAAAGGACAAGTAGCAAAAAACGTTAACTTTGTCGAAAATAGCACATCCTCTACACCGTCCATCCGCCCTATCACAGAATCATCAAGTTTCAGATTGCAGGCAAGAAAAAAGAAACATGCGCAGTCATAAAAGATTGCCGGCGCTCTAGTAATTTCGCAGGATTAATATTTAATAACCGGAAGAGCCGCGAAGAGAGCCAACCCCGAGCAATTCCCTTCCCTCTCCCCTTCTTTCCCCAAACAGAGGTAAGGTTTCTGCAACTCTCTCTTCCAGTTGATCTCCCTCTCGTCGGCGACGTTATCTCCGACAAGGGCTGACATATGCACCCCTATTTCAATACTACTCGGGGCTGCAACCCTTGACCCACTGTTAGACGGTAGAAACAATGAAACAATCCGACGGCTTCTCATTTCGTCGCCGGTTTCTTCGAGATAGCAAAGTCGTTCCAAGCTCACAGACACATCATACGCGACGTATTGCTTGCCCTTCCGTTTCGCGCACCGTAATCGCGACGAGTTTCCCTTCGATCGTCGCCGAGCATTATTGCGGAAACGCTACGGCGGATATTGAAGCGATGTCGAGTGATATGTGCCGTGGCTTAACTGGAAAAGGTACATATATTGACCGCGGTATTATTCCACTACGATCCATCTTTCCGAAAAGAGTACGGAAAATGGAGCGAATATTAGAACGATAATTGCACTCTATTGTGCTGTGAAGTCGATTATGTATTTCTGGAACAGAATCTTGAGAAAATTTGACAAGACGATATTGTTTCTGAACAGCTTCCGACTCTTTTATCGATCTTCTTGTAGAAGAGAACGTCTCAAGATAGCTTGATCTCAATGGTCTCCGAATTCTGACAGGAATTTTCAGATTATTATTATTAGACGAGAGAGGATTTGAAAAGTAAAATATAAACTCCTCTCACACAATAATAATGACAAGTCGCGCAATATCAATGCGAAAAGTCATGAATTTTACATGAAAGATTTTAAAATAACGAAATTATTCTGAAATTTATTTTTAAATCCATATCTCTCTATTTGTCTTAAAAATCGAAACATGTTAGGTATTATCTCTTCGTACGAGCCATATAAAATTTATATAAAAAATAATAAACGGCTTATACTATTTATAAGCCGTTTATCATTTTTTATATTTGCATGAAGTATCGCACATTTAAATATATAATTAAATATATTTAATAATACGATAGGCTACGTACACATTGGACAACCTAAGAAAATATTTAATTGCGAGTACATGGATGTCAATGTTAACATTTTCTCGTCACAGAACTTCCTTCTCGTTTACAGTTTTAGTCCGAATTCGGTCTCGAAAGAGAGAAGGGAGAAGGGTGCGAATGTCAATCTCATGTCGAAACGCGCAAATGTCCGAGGCCGACCCCGCTTTCCGTACCGTCCCTTCGTGCGGCTTTTGTAAAATGTTGGCAGACCGCACAGCACCGCGAGAACAAGCATCGTTCGACTATCTCTCACCCCCGTTTCAATTATCTAATTGAAAGTGACGGCACGCTGGTCGTCCGCCCCCGGTCGTTCTCCGCACGTTCTCCCTCGCGCGCTTTCCGCACAACGATTCCACTCCAGATGCGCGTAACCTCCAATAAATCGTTCCGCACTTCTAGAGAACAATTTCTCTCTTTCTTTCTCTTTCTCTCTCTGTCTCTCTTTCTCTTTATGTGTCGGCCAATAACTGTTAAAGATCCCCATCTGCTTTGTTCCGGGGCATGAGCGACTAGGCTGACCAACGAAGGCAATCAAGCTCTTCAGACTTTGCTGACGCGGGTGTTCGCGGCTCCGCAATTACAACGCGTACCTTGTTACACGCGTGCGTCGCTACGGATGCGATACGTCTTTTCATTCATTCCAATGCTAGCTTTCCGACAATCGCGTGGGTGCTATCGCCATCGGATAATATCTAGTTCCAGTGTCTGGTTCAGAACCGAAGAACTTAAAGTAGCTCGCAGTTAGAAGCATCTCATTTTCTTATTTGTTTCTGTACATCGTAACGATGAATTTTACATAAAACTAACTTGTGAAAGATCGCAATATCGAGTATCTTATGTTTACTCCGTTATATATTTTATTTAATTTAAAATAAATATTACAAATATTATAAGTTAATATAATTTTATCTAATTAATATAAAATATGCATTAAATATTTCAATCTTGTTCTTACTGTTAATCGAATTTTCTCAAAAGACAAAGAGATGCTTCTTTTTCTACTACTAACTCGTATATTAAAAATTATAAAGGAAGATGAATAAAAGAAGAGGGAGAGAGAATATCCGTAGTCAAAGTGTTATAAAAATAATGACTTTGGATAATAAATTTAATGTAAAATATAAAATAATGTTTTGCAATAATAAGAGGATAAGTAAAAAAGGATGATGTTAAGTAACAATGTTATTTTTAGCAAATTTAAAATGTCACGTGTGTCTTATCCCTTGTATAATGAAAATCAATTCATAATTTGAATGTGTCTAAAACTCAAAGAGATTTATTTAAAAATCATTTCACTGAAAGATGCCAAAATATTCTCCTAAACTATAGTTTATTCAAAAGCAATTTTTGTCTGATATTACATCTTAATCTTAATTTGCCTTCTGAATGTATCTTCGAATTCCTTGATTAAATATATATAAAAATATCAATTTGAATATCCAGACAAATATTGGAAGGAGCTTAATAGTTTTTTAAGCTTAAATGTTTTCCTTCCTCTTCTCTCTTTTTCATATCAAATTTTTCAATGTAGTAATGTCTATAGATTTTCTGCACCCTGTCTAAAAACATAGTCCTGCTGCGTGTGCATACACGCATTCACATCACAGAATCGAGCACGCGGCACATCATTAGCAGGAAAACAGTTTTTTTCTACTTTCTCTTCGAGACGTCGCTCAGAGGTAAAAAAGTTTTTCCCGTAGCCTAGCGAAAATCATCCTGCGGCTTGTTTGCCAGCTTGATACGACAACGGTAATCGATGGTGCGTGTGGAGCTTCGTGGTTCCCAGGAGCCTGGAATTTCTAAATCTCTTTCAAAAAACTTCCTCCAACATATTAGTTCTCTCCTTCTAAATTTGAACGGAAATATGATATTGAGAAATAGTTTACAAGAATATTCGTAGTTACAAAAAATATTCTTTATGTATGTGAATAAGATTAGCAAGATAAGAACTGAATTAATATAACGACAAAATTGTTGTACCATTTTTATATTCTGACAATATTTAAATGAACGTTTTTCATTTTTTAACAATTTTTTAATAATTACTAATATTTCTGCCATTAGAAAATTATATCAGACACACATTTTTCATGAAATATACGTGCCGTCAAGTAGAATTGGATTATCTTATTATAAGAATAAATAAATTCCTAAAGTTTCTTAGATGTTATATTAAAAAATTGCAAAGACAACTTTAGATGCTACATGCTATTTTATCCATATTTAACCATTTAAGCATAATTATCAAGAAGAGTATTGTGTATTGAACTTTATAAAGTAGTTGTTTAAATGTCTTAAACTACTCCAACAAACTTTTCTCTTACTGTACCGCTACCTTCGCAGGACCTAAGTAACCCCATCCGACGTTACACATACATGTCGGAGTCCACGAAAAGGATAGACAGTTTCACACTATAGGTACGCCTAGAGTCGGCATAAAAATTCATGTCAGGCCACACCGCGCCAGCCGTAACAAGAAGACAACCGTCGGGAAAGAGAGACTGTGAGTAATCAAGGAACTTCGCGGAAAGGAAAGGAAAGGAAAAGAGAAACGCCGAGCACTTCGCGGGTCGGCTCGCATTAGATACTTTTCTCCTAAACTCGCTAAAAGCGGACCAGCCACGAACGACGAGACAGCTCCGTTCGTTGTGTCCGTAAACGAAACGACGAAGCGAACGGAAATGGAGAAAGCGAATATCGCAGTGCAGGAGCGTAAACGGACGGCCGTTATACGTACATCCCCGAAGGAAGCATACGTGCTTGCGTTTTAACGGACAGGACGAAGCCCCGACGTTTTAGTGACGTAGACTAAAATAATCTGCCCGCTCGATTCGCGAGGGAGTAGGTACCGCGGTGCTTCTGAGATTAGATTTGCTACTCGTATTTGAGAGAGAGAGAGAGAAGAGGAAACAAGAGAAAGAGAGAATTCGCAAAGTTGGCGCGATAGAACTGATTTTTATTAAATTCATCCGCGATACAATTCCGCTTCGACGGCAAGATTTATCTTCTTATAGGTAAAGAAGATATTTCTGTTACTCTTTTCTGGCAAGGATAAAACGCGCCAGGAAGAATAAAGTCTTGTTCTCGAATCTTGAGTTTAAGGAAACTTTGACAGGAGTAAACTTAAAGTTGTATGAAATATGTAAAGAAAGTAAATGGAACTAACAGAAATAGCATGGAAAATGTCGTTTCACATTATAAAAATTAAAATTAATTATCGAAAGTTAATTTTTATTGAATATAATATGAAATTTTTGAACATTGAAAAACGTAGTTTTATAGACAGAAATGTAGAATAATAAAAAAAGAAAATTAATAACGTTAAACTGCGATAAAATATTTAATTGTTGTAACAAATGAATTAAATTAAATTTTTAATTGCTACGCTGGCGAGATTTGTATCGCGTAGTGGAAAATGTTTTTATTTAATTTCTAATAAATTAAATGTATCCGCATTATATTCGAACGATGAAATAAACAATTGCTGTGGAAATTCGAACGTGCGTTGATTTGGCGCAACAAAAATTGGTATCGATATAATATTTCTTATCTTTACATATCCGTATAAATTTCATCGTATCGTCAATAACGGAACACGTTAAATACGCGAATATTGATTGGATATCGAATGTAACTAGAACTTTAAACGAACGCACAATTTATTGCGATGATATTTATTTAATCAACGATATATTTCCAACATTCTACAACTTTCAGCATAAAATCGACGATGCGGGAAGTAGTTACAAAGAGAAAAGTTGAAAGAAGAAGAAACGATTCGACCGTTATGTGTGATAGTAACCAGAGGTCGTGGAAAAATCGATAGTTTATACGCACCCAGGTCATACGGATTGTAATCGTTAAATGTGAACAACGACTCAACGCTCCTT
This sequence comes from Crematogaster levior, assembly GCA_901521435.1. Taxonomy (NCBI): domain Eukaryota; kingdom Metazoa; phylum Arthropoda; class Insecta; order Hymenoptera; family Formicidae; genus Crematogaster; species Crematogaster levior. The sequence goes on from CABEGB010001030.1 coordinate 76,886, forward strand.
TCTATAAATCCCGAGCGCCATTTGCAGTAAAGAATCACAGGCTGTCGGCGGACAAATGTTTACGAGCCTGTGTGTCTATATCGGGTGCCAATTTCGAGGCGAACAGAACCAGTTTCACAACAGATTAACCCACTTTAATCTCTCGCGCCTTTATTATTTCTATTATAAATCTTTATTATACAATCCTCGCGCGAAAATGAACATTGCGTTTATTACGTTACGGCCGTCACACGTCACGCGTTTCACTTTTCGTCGCGCACAAACGTTAAATTTTTCTATTAACGATGCACTTTATTATGCTTGCCCGCTAAAAGCTGCTCCCGTGAATGGATTATGTCATAAAATGCACCGCAAACGAATAAACAAATCACAGAAATAACAAACAACATAGATAATAATTAACTTCTTCGTCATTTACTGAGTTATAAAACAATATCAAAATCTTCTTTTTTGATTAATAATCATATTGACGAGAGAGATAAATACCTCTTAATCAATTTTTGCCAATCAACACTTTTTTACTTCCTTATCTCAATTTAATGTCTTTTATTAGTGTTCTTATTTTAATTTCGCAAACCATTTGAAAATGTGTTAAACTTTTACCTATTCGTTATTCTCGTGGAAAAATGTAAAAGAGGTAAAATTTCCTTCTTCTTTTCATTCGGTATTTTATTCAACATTTTACAAAAATACAATTGCGATGGCTAATCTAAAGGTCAATATCTGCAATCTAGCCGCATCAATTAATAATAAATACGTTAAATAAATTCGTTAATGTTCTAATTAAAGAGCAACAGTAGACAAATTATCTTATTCTTTCAATAAATCTAGTTGAATAATAAAGCGTAGCGCAGCTATGTTAATATGTCATGCGTAAAACGTCATATATATCACCAAAATAACGAGTGCAACATCTAAATAAAGAGCATCTTACACACATTTATTCTCCCTAATATCCACGAAAAATCATAATAGGATCAGTAGAATTTTCGCATATGTAATTATTACCGTGATGTCATTGTTTTAGACACGACGACGTGCACCTAGCATCAGAGAATGCTCATGCGACGAAATAGGAACTAACGCAATTAGAACTAACGTATCGTTTTGCCAGTAAAAAAAAAAAGAAAAATATTTTACGAGTCGCCAAATTTTTCATCGCATCATCGCTTTTTTTCCATTTTACCTCTGACGCCTCCGTCTCATGCATATTCCGGCAAAATCAGCCGCACAGCGAGAAATGTGAATTCGAGAGCGAGTTATTTTCAACGTGATATTTTAGCGGGGGTTCCGCCGAGGACGGACAAGCCGCGTAAAAAGTTAGTAAGGCATGAAACAAGAGATAAGAATAGCAAAAGCGCTACGGTGCGAGAGCGAGAGCGGCGCGAAAATACGTACTTCCTGAAGCGAAATACATCACGTTTAAAAATACGTAATCGCGAGAGTTTCGGAAAAGCACGTACTCGTTATGCAACTGCGTATTACCGCGAGGATCCGCGCAAATTTTCTACCGACGTACAACTCGACGACAGCGCAATCGTGCGTCATGATCTGATTTATCCAGAGAATCGACTTGATCGTTCTCAGAATAAACGACTCCGCTCGCGATAATCCAAATGCTGAACTTCGTCGTTATAATGACTTCAACATTCAAACGCTCCTCAAATTTTCGATTAAAATGACCAAAACAAGCTCGGAGCGAATTAGCTCATTTTATAATTTCTTTTATCTTTATTTAACGACATTATTTTTAAATTCAGGGAATTTAATTAATTTAACATATAGATTTATGCATATAATAAAAAAATTTAAAAATGATCAATGAAAGTGGTTGTAAGTGAATTACAAAATTTAGAAAATTTAATTTTAATTTAAAATTATATGTAGACATTTTAATTCCGCTTTGAGCTAATTTCAGCAATGTGATACAGATAATTAATAATTTCATCCTTACGTTCTTTGTTATTTCAAAAGATGAGTGATTGATCAAAATGTCAAGTAGTTCCATTAGGATATTGGATGCAATTCGACGTGATCATAGTCATATAAAATATAGAGAACATATTTTAAAATTGTTTGACATTTGTTTTTTATTTTATAATATAACAAGTTATTCATAGTTCCTTAGATATTTAAAATAAGAATTATTTATTTCAAAATAAAAATTCCAAATTTTCTCAAACGCGACATAAGAAAAGAAGTACAATGATTGGCATATCACTACATTACACATTTAAACATAAAATAAACTAGCTACACAATTTACTTAAAGGGACGTCTTAAGAGAATCCTTAGGACACAACCAACATCATCTGGATGGTACAGAGGCTTAAAAATATGTACAGACGTCTCGTAAAAATCTGTGAATATCATCGAATGTTGTTGATAATCTATTGATGAATGTAACAAGTAATATCTGTGTAATCACTGTGACAAGTATACCAGTGTCATCGTGACATCGTAACTTGAGTCCTATTACTATAACTTTCGTTATTTTAATTTGTATGTATGAGCAGGATACATTTTATTTTTTAAATATAACTATGTACCTATTCTTATACATAGTATAAAATTTTACTTTTTTATAAAAAAAAGTTTTATCAATATCAATTTTGCATCAAGAGACAACTTAAATTAAAATAAAAATATATTCTAAAACTACCACTACTTCTTCCCTTACTATGTTATTTTAAACTTGCACTTTATGAAAATTGAAAATAATCCAAAGTTGCTTACATTATTTCCAGAATAAAATTTGCATAATATACAATTATTAAGTTGTAAGTGATGTTATGCTTAAAGATGTCAGAAAAACTCGTGTTGAAATTGAATTTTTCATTATCGTCGAAAAATCCAGAAGTGAAAAGTAATGCTTTCTTAAGAATTGATCAAAGCTAATGGCGTGTCGATGAATAACCGTGATTAGTACATTCATTCATTTCTTTCATTTTTCTCTTTCTCTCTTTTTGTCACACAAAATACTAAAACTTTTAAATGTCTGATGTTTGCCCGATACCTTTAATTTCCGGCGCGCTTGCTTCCGATCCACCCGGTATGTTCGGTGGACAGCGCACAGGAAATGTCGAGTGCAATTCGAGGATTAGGTCTGTGGAAAAAACTTGTCAGTGAATATTTGCGAAGCACGTTTTCGTGTGCTTTTATGGTGATCAGCCTCGGCTTTCGTCATGCCACTATGCCGTGTCGAGATGAAAGCCGCAACTCTTTGCGTACCAGTGGGACATATCTGACCCAACTGGAGTATTACGAGACTCGTAATGTGACTCGTGAAATTTTTTACAAAAATTTCGTATATATATATATATAATATATAATAATTATTATAAATATATAATAAAATAAATAAAAAGAGAATAATATATAAGGATAAAGATATATATATATATATATGTATATATGTATATTATTACTATATAATATAATAATTATTTATTGTATTACATATATGATTATTATTATATATTAATTATATTTTTATTCTTATATCTTGCGTGCGTGCGCGCGCATACTTGCACGCGCGCGTGTGTGTGTGTGTGTGTGGAATTTTAATAATATTTCCAGATCTGATAACAAATATATTTTTTTATTTTGAATATTTCCGAATAGTAAATCTAAAATGGGCAAATCCTGCAAAACGGATAAATTTTTGCAAGCTTCACGGAGATGTGAGTATCATTTCGTAAAGTGTTAAACACGAAACTCACGTCGGTTTGCGAGTTGGAACTGAGGTGTGAGGTGCGAAAAGACCCGGAGGATAGCCCGTAGCAAACTTTATCTTCCCTCCGTCTAAACAATTCTCTCGAACAATTCTCTTTGCGACGCTTTCTATTTTCGCCGTCAGCGTCGATTTAACATACAAAGTTTAATTTACGAAGAAACATCAAACCTCTTGTCGTGAAACAGACCCATTCACAGAAATAGTCTTTCGTCCTTTTGCAAATTTACTGTGGTGCTCTCACGCATACGTAATTTGTCATAGTTGCTTTCATACACACGAAATATGCATCGGTATTTTATTATAATTTGTCAATGCAGCTATATTAAACAAACCTGCTCTGCTGTATACATTTACTCGACGCTTAATGCATCTGCAATGGATGCAAAATTGCTTCCATTTTTTTCAATGCTTCTTTTTGAAGTTTTCAGACATTTGATGCTTTAATTTATATGTGATGCTTGATTACATTTAATTAATAATAACTCTTTATAAATATTTTAGGTTTACAGATTTCATAATTTTTGTTTAATTTTTTATCTAAATTTTTCTCCGGACGAAAAATACTTTACACAGATTTCATAATTTTTTATTTAAATTTTTTAGACAAAAAATATTCTGTCTATCTCTTAATCACGAGTAAAAATTTTTGAAGAGCAATAACGATATCATATATAAATGTAAAATCTCTATGCCACCTGAGCGCTTTACACATATACATATACACATATATACATATCTTGTTATTGGTCGCAACTTGTATCCTATTCCTTTAATATCGCGATCCTCTTTTGCGATCGTACTAGAATACGAGAGATACATACAGATTTTATATTATCGACCTCATATGCGGGACGAAATATTTGCCTTGTGGCTATGTTCGATTTTCCCGATAAAAACGATATGTTCCTCAATATTTCTGCTACCATATACAATCCGATACACATGCAATTTGCCACATGTGTAATTTTATGCGTTACAAGTCCCGTTAAAGTACTTTTAGATTGACATTCACGAATACGCGAATGGCCGTATGGAAAGGAGGACAGAGCGCACAGCGACAATTTTTTTTATAATACTAATCGTAAAGTGATTAATTAATTAATTAATTATGAAACCGATTTGCAATCACGCGATAATTAATACCGATTGTCATATCCACAATAAAGCCCTAATTTGCTGTCCTTGCCAAAATTCACTATGTGATAATTATCGAGCTCAAAGCTGTGCATTACTACACGTGGACGATTATTTTACGTAATATCCCACTGCCTAATTCATAGAACGATGAATATGTCCGGGTCGCTATTTGATTTCAGGAATTTCTAACAATAATCTGATAATGTTATCTTTATATTACAAACAAAATGGAATATTATATAATTATACGTGTATGTATTGGATCCGCGTAACAGAATGTATACTGTTAAAAATACATTTGTTTCATTCAAAAGATCTAAATAATTGCATTTCTTTAATATTTAAAAGATGAGTTTTCAGTAATAAAAATTAAAATTAGGAACAAAGTCTTTTTACTGCAAAAAGATTGACACAAAATATTGCGAGTATTGTGTCCCACTTTATATGCATATTTCGTGTAAAGCTGAACTTAAAAAACGCGTGGCTCGGCTATTCCTATTCTTTTCAATAAGTTTGCTTTACGAATTCTCTCTTTTTTTTTAACTTGTTGATAGGCTCGCCGAGTCACACTTACTCAAGCTATCGTGGGAGAGTGCATATTTATCCAGAGTGAGTCTCATTTCCCTACTCATCTCATGCAATTCCAAATAACGAGATTAACAAGTGCCTGTGCTCGAGTTTTGTTTCCGCAATGTCGTCGCGTTATCTCGTTTCGAGCACGCGACTCGGGCTAATTACGTCGCCGCTTCTTGAGTACGCTAATCACGAGAAAATTGGCACAAGTGCCCGTTGTCAACGTCGGCCTGAGACGCACTGCAGCGTGACTCGCGAGGGAACTTTCAGCGCATCATTATCGTCAGCGTCATTATCGCAAAACGCAATTTGCCGTTATGCCTTTTAGCGTCTCGCGAACGCCAGAGAGAGGATACGATCGCGAAAATTTTACAGCGTGTATTAAAAGCGCGCCGATAATGCCCGCGAGCCCATAACTACGTGACGTGCGATATGCATAATGCCATCATTTTAATAGCCGCGCCGTCACCTTCATTTCGTTCATTGTAACGCGAGCTCATCATGTCCCTCGATCTCTCCCCGCGCTTCCTCCCATCCCGATTGCCCGATAAATACATTAGAGCATACGTGCCTGAAATGAATATTTAGTGGCGGCAAAATGCGCTTAGCCGGAAATGTTATTTTGGATCCGTAAATCGATTAAGCTCTTCGACCTGTTAATTAACGGGCGAAGATTGATATCGAGGTCAATGAAGCGAGACTTATGCGTATCTATTTGAAATGACGGAAATAAACTTCAAGAAGGAACAAAAGCCGCGACCTAAATTCAATCGTTTTATAATTTAACGCAATCTCTAACTACGGAAAAGTAATCCTTCCTAGTTGACACATTTTGCATTTTTTAAAATCGCAGAAGAAAAATATACTATTATTAAATATACATGATCAATGAAAATAAATTTTTTACTTTGACAAAAAGAGATAAATATACGATTTCTTATTTTCAATTAGATTTTTTATATCAATAGTTAAGATCATCATCCCTTTATTTCTTATTTTTAGCATAAGCATTTTTTTTTTTTAATTAACGATAGCCCATTCATTTGACATTTCACACATTACACAAGAAACCGGAGTGCCGTTTGATATTTTGATAGCATAGAAGCGACATGTGAATGTGTAACTTAGACATCAAGCATTTGAGCGCGTGGGGTATCGAGCATTCATCGCGCTCCAAAAAAGCGCCGCCCCATCCGAGACATGTGTTTCTAATATCTCATGTTCTCGGGCCATCTTCTTAAGTAGATATATTTATATACCCAGAATGTTTTATTGCATTGCTCCGAGTCGTCTCGGGTATTACATCCTTTGCCCCGGTGCAAGTCGACAGCGTGTTTTTCTTGTACTCGTCTCCCTCTGTCGGTGTTTTTCCCAGGAACGCATCGATAAAAACTGAGATTTGAGTTTCAAACTTCAAAATAATTTTGCTCGAATAACACATATTTACTTCAATCTTTACGCGACACGGTCGCGCGAATAATGAAATAAGTAAATCAATCGCATTTTTTTTTTAAGAGAGAGTTTATTAATAACTAAAAATTAATAACTAATCTTTTACAGTAATCCGTGTTTATACACTATATTATACGCTATACCTCTTTTACTTGTCAATTTAACATTCTTTTTATGTAAAATGCATCGCAATGGTGCACAACACTGTTTACTTGCTTACTAATTAATACAGTTAATAATTAACACCAAACAAAAATTAATCTCTTTTCGCTTTGTTACACTTCTGCTGAGAATTTCTAGGATATTGTTATTAGACTTCTTAAAAAAACCTGGTCCGCTCCTGGTACCCTTCCTCCCAGAATTTCGTTCTTCCCTTTACAAATTTCTTCGCTGCTTGTACATTTTTCAACACGCTTCCCTACTTCTTCCTAACACTTTCTTCGCTCCTCGTTTTGATTCAAGCTCTGTTACATGGGACGGTTGACTCTCCGGGGACGTCAAAGAAGGGCGGGTCGACAACGTCCTAATCATGACTCGATCTCGTGGAGGAAGTCGTAAAGACATCCCGGTTCGCGATGGTGATATCTGATATGTCGCTGTTTCCCCTCTCTATTCGCCACCCTACCGAGCTCTTGCGTGATCTCGATTGTGTGATCGTCGCTAATGCGTTTACATCAACCGTCGCCAACAGTTCTCCCCACGTGAATTGGCCGTATATCGTTATCGCTGTTGCTAGATTTCATTTTTGAACGATGTATAAAGCAAGAAAGGAAATTTAAATTTCTATCTATATTGTCAGAACTGGTTGAAACATGATAATGTATGTAGTTACGATAATAAATGATTAATAATGCGAAAATGTTGCGGAATTTTTCATTTACATGTATCATATATGTGCCGTTACCAAAGGTATCCCGTTATTTTTATTAAAGTGACCTCCACATAGAAATAAATTGAAAAACAAAGTTTTATTATTTATCTATAATACGTAAATATTTGTATAATGCTAAACAAAGCAGTAGGATACTAGGTTGAAAATCATTAATCAAAATTCGTAAACTTTTTAATTGGATGTACGCTAGCATCGCAATCAGATTTTTTATTATCACAAACAACGGAAACAGAACTGAATGATATATAAAAATTATAGTTGATTGAATCCAATAACATAGTTTGACCTAACCGTTTCGCTTGTCGAAGTTCCCTAGCTTGCCGAGTTGTTCCCTAGCTCTGTACTTCCCCAACCACTCGTAGTAGATCATAGATCGCGCGCGACCCTTCTCCAGGATATCGACGAGGGGAGGAACATCCAAATCGCGTCTTAATCTACTCGAGGAAACGCCGAAGCTCACTTCCCGTGATCCAAATTCGTGAAGGGAGAGAACAGTAGTTAGAAATCTGTCGAGAGGAAGAAAGACGGAGAGGAGGCGGAGCTCTTCATCCGTGGGGACTAAGCCAGGTTTGATCCCTCACACGTAAAACTAAGTCTCGAAATAATTCAATAACAGCATTAGCAGGCAACGCCCCCATCCCCGGTAGGGACGGAACGTGCCGCGCTCATATATCCCTCGGTATATAAGCCAGCCCAGGACTCGTGTCCTGCGCGAGGAGGTGAATTAGTGCCAGCCGCTGCTCATCGGTCCATCCTCTCTCTCCCGTTTGCAAGATAGATCTGATGCTAATACCGGCCGACTAATTGCATCCCCATAAGAGCGCGTTCTTGACGAGCAACGTGAGCCGTTGCTGGGTTCTTTGAGGGGAATCGACTCCGGTAATTAAAGATCGTCATTTTCTTTACAGGCTGATCGAGAATACGTGATCTTAATTTTAATTCTTAAGTTTTTATTCTTCCGTCGATCAATTCCTCTTTCTTGACTAAAATATATCATGGTACCAATAGTTATTGAATTATAAATTATTAAGAACTAAGGATTTCTTATGAATTTCCACAAGTTATAATTAAAACTAAATCTTTCAAAGTTTAAACTTCAATCTATAAATTAATTTTAATTAAGACAGTTAATAAAACTTATGATTCTTAGTATTTTTATAATCAGATTTTTAGGAATTCAGAACTTAAAATATAACACAGAACCTAAAAAGATCTTGAGACTTTTTGTTTTAACATATTATATTTGCTATTGACATTCAACTGAAGAACTGACACGTTTCTTCAGACCTGAATTTTGTTTCTCGCAATTTTATTATTCCTAATCAATTATATGTATGTTAATAGCTTTTAAATTTTGTTGAACATTTTTCCGAGAACAATTTGAGAAAAGAACGATTGCTTACGTAAAAACGTAACTTAAAATTCAAAAATAATTTAAAACATTAAAAGTAAAAATCATACATTACTGTAGAGAAAGAGAAAAAAGATTGATAATTTCCTTGTATTTTATATTAATTTAATAAGGTACTTGTTTAAAATTATATACTTTTGCTTTAATTATTCCAAGCTCATGGTGATACGAAATTTAATATCGTTCTATTTTGTTTCTCTAAACTCAATTTTCTTTAAATAATATATTGTATTTATAAGTTAATTTATTAATTAATTTTTAGATAGAATAATTATATAAATGATAATAGATAGAATAAATAATGTACGTTTAACTATTTAAATAATATTAAAAGAAAGAAATAATTTGTGCAAAATATACATTTACATGTATAACTCTCTACACAATATTAAAGCAAAGTACTCTTGTCAATTAGGATTTAAATAACAACAGTTTTACTTCTTATTAAAAACACTTTTTTAATCGAATAAAATTAGTTGTTATTTTAGTTAACACTAATAAGTTTATAAAACAAAGCAAAAAGTGTAGAATAACGGTTTAAAACTACATGGTAATTAAAACTACAAGGAACAGAATATATATTTAGAATAAAATTATTTTGTATTATAGAAATATAACGTTGAATATTTCATGAGATGAGACTGTTTGTCGGCCTGATATTGTTTGGCAACATGCGATCTCATACGCAAGGCCGCGGCGAGCGTACCTACATGTTGTCATTCTTGCGACTCAAGTCAGCAGGTATCGGTGTTTGTCGTTCCGCGTGTTTTTACATTATTCACCTGCTATTTCCGCAAAACACGATTATTTCCTACTAACACAATTAACATATACAATTAATTAACTCACGTTTGCAAATTTTATGCTTATTATTTTTGTCGAAGCGAATGTGTCGCGCGATTTAAGAAAGAGAGAGACAAAGAAGCGCAGCGATGCGAAATGAGAATTACTTTATTGTCTTATCACGATAGACGCGTGCGAGCGATAATGATTTTCTTTCACGATGCTTAACCTCTTGTCTTATAATGTCAAGTTACATATGTGCCATATAACTCCAAGAGATACTCCAACAATAAAAAACAGTGAGACTCGTGAAGACAGATTAAACATATGTTCGTAAAAATCCTTTTGTATTATACATATATAGAAAATTTCATCTCACAGTATTGTTAATTCCCAGGTGATCGGCAAAGGGAGATCAAGTATATTGTCAAATCTTTGTTTTTTCTTGGTATATATGAGCGATATTGTTATTATACACTATACAGTCATAAATTAAATTATAAACAATAATTTTGAATCGAATATATCCTAAACATATTAAACTCACGATGAATTTTTCACTTATTATACATAATTCGTTTATCATCTTCGGACTAATTATAAGAACATGAATATATTTACATTGAATTGTATTTACAACGAATTGTAGAGCTCTTTGTATGTTCGCAATTGTTTTATTGGGATTTTGTCGCGTAAAATTGTAAAATAATGCATGTTAACAAATCTAAAAGGAGAAAGCTTCAATGAAGATTCAGTAATTAATCAGAGATTTACTACTGCGCATTGTGTCGATAAATAATATTTTATTAATGATCTTTTATTAAAGTAAGAGATTTTCATGAAAATTGTCATTTAAGTAACGAGGAAACATGTTATATTGATTATGTATTGAAAATTTATTTAACTGACTTGCTCCAATATACATATATATCTCACAAATATAATTAGAAGGAAAGCAGAAAATATTTCACAGTCAGACATTTTGACTAATTTATTTTAAATAAATTGATTTTTCAATTAATAGAAGGACACATTGATTATTAATTATATTTAGTCTTAAATAAACCAATTTTATTCTCTAATTTTTTATAATCAATTCATTCTTATTTACAATATTACTAATTACTCATTTTATTTTATATTACTCGAAACAAAAGTATTTAATAAGAGATTTTATACTATCTCAATATTGATATAATATTGTGCTCTACAATAGTTATGTGATACTTTAATGGTATCAGATAATTCACGAAAGTAACCGCAGCGCTTTTCACAATCAGCTAAGTACACTTTCAATCGATCTTTAATCAAAATGGTTATTGAACTACTTGTATTTCATAAAACTTTATTCTGTGTATTGATTTATCTTATCTTTTTATGCAACATTCATATAATAAATACGATCTTTAATATCAACGACAACTATCTTGAATTATACTGATCGAAGCAAATAAATTGCGAGGAATTTCAAAAATCTGGAATACTATACGTGACATGTGATTTTGAGACGTGGTTTACAATTTGTGTCGCTGTTTGTACACGGAACGGAATATTTGTCCAAGTACAGACTCTCTTAGATGAATTTAAGGTCAATTTTTGTAATTTAGAAAATTTAGCGAATTTAGCAAAAGATATCTTTTCCCACAAATATTTGAGAGAATGCATTTAACTTAATAAATAATTCCTTTAGAATTCTTAAAAAGTAATATTTAAACATACAAAAAAAACAAAATTTATACTAATATGCTTTTATATCTAAAATTAACAATATTTTTTAAATTATTCAAAATATTTAACTACCCACACTTTCTGTAATTTTTTATATTATAATTAAAATACTAATCAAACATTTCTTCCAAGATAATCACGACTTCAATTCTAAAAAAACACGGCGGAATAGTATGTTTCTATGTTTAATCTGTAACATTGATTGTATAATTATTAAAGCGTAAAGTCGAGTCTTATTTAATTAATTAAAATATTAATTACACACGTCGCGCTTATTCTTCTAAAAGCCACGAATATACGATACGTTAATTTTAATGCATTCTACCTCTTACACGCTTTAAAATACGAGAATAAGCAATCATCTGTTGCATTAAAATTGACTGCGCATTAATAACATGTCCCCGCGTATTCTCCTCGATAATGCATCATCGCGTTAATGAAGGAGCGTCGTTTGCATCTTCTTTTCATAATATCCATTATCGTTATAGCCAGTGGCAGCAGTCACATCGGCGGGTTATTAACGACCTTGCGGGGCATTAATTTTCGCGATTCGAAAATCGCACAAAATTTTTCAATACAGGCGCCGCCGTTTTGCTGTAGAGATAACTCGAAATATATTCGATGCTCCATATAGAATGAGCATCCACACAGAAATATGAACGCGCCCGCGCTCGATCGAGTAACGCCACGTCGGAATTCATCGACAATATGTAAGTGTACTGTCAGCCACTGCGAATCCGCAATAAATCTAGGAAATGTCTGTAGCCTAGAATTTCCACATACATCCCAAGCAACATACTCGCGGCGAGATGTATCGAGATTATAATACGTCTCTCTCTCTCTCGTTGCGATATCGGAACGGCCGCATTTGCCTCGCGTTCACTATCTGTGGAATTATTTCTATTACGAACATAAATTTGAGAGTACATTTAGGTGGTTAGCGGTGTGTGAAATGATAATAAGGTCCACGTATAATTACGCTGAGCTAATAAGTTCTATTCAAACATCCTTTATGTTGTGAAATAAATTATAGGCGGAAGAACGCTGGATTTTAATTTATTCAAAATGTAAACGAGAATTTAATATATGATATATAAATATAATACACATCTGAACATCGTGTATAACGGAATAATGTTAAGATATGTTCTGCTTTAAATCGTTGTATATCTTGAACAATTCTTTAGAAAGTGAAGTTCTTAAGGACACTAAAGATTACAATATTTAATTTTTAGATCAGTGAATTAACAGAATTTTGTTTTATAATTTTTAGTCTTGCTAGTAATAAATCACAATCAAAGAAAAATTATTAATATATTAATATATTTAATTAATATATTTATATTTATTACATATCTTTATTATTTTATATCTTTTATATCTTTATTTCATATCTTATATTGTTATTATCTTTTATATTTGTTATATTTATTATTTATTTCTACATAATAAATTGTTTTCGAATATCATAGAAGGAAAAAATATGCGATTTTAACGCCAAGTAATGCGTTAGAAAAAAATGATAATAAAAGAGAAGAAGTAAAGAAATAAATCTTAATCTTTTTATAACATACACATATATATTGTTAATATATTGTTAATATGTTGTTTATATCAATTCACGATTATAAAATATTCTTGGCCTCTGATATTTATTAGTTTATTATCTTACTTTCCCTGACCAAAACATTAAATTCGATAATTTGAGCAATCGTGTCACGTGAGAATTCGTTTCACGTAGCGTTATTATGACGCGAATAACACCGGCACGCGCTAAAACGCTTAAAAACAATCACAAAACATTATTTGCGTCCGAATCATCATTATTCTTCTAGCTATAAAGAATCATTATTCTTTTATCGCCATCGATATGTTAAATAACTAAGTTGTTGAATTGCAGCACGTAAGAAACTAGAACCATTCACTGTATCCACCAATTATCATCGAAATTATTGCACCTACATTGTGCCACTCATCGTACAAAACAAATCCATGATTTCACGTTACAAAAATTGCAAGCTCAATCATATTTTTGTACATATTTTACATTTTATTTTCAATCCTTGTACGATACTTGTATTTGACAATAAATTAAATTAAATAAATTAAATTAAATTAAATTAAATTAAGTTAAATTAAATTAAATTAAATTAAATTAAATTAAATTAAATTATAGATAAATCATTCTCACTTTTCTTTCATATTTTATTAGTAAAATAAATATATTTTTCTTATATTTTTCACTTGTTTGTATCTCTCTGAATAATTCTTCGAATTTTGAATTTTCAGCGAATCTTCCGAGCGTCGAAACAGTTAGTTACATGATGGTACACGACTGTATAATCTGTTTAGCTTTGGAAGAGCCAATTGAACGCATATATTTTACAAGTTTTTAATAGTAATGATTATATATTCAAAATATTTATAAATTTTTTGTGCAAAGATTTATGTTCTTGTACTTATCAATCAAATTAATTTTTTATTCCGGTATTTCTCTCGCGCCGTCCGGAATCCAATGGATATCTTTTTCGGCCTCGAGCAGTAAATAAAAAAGAAGGGACTAACCGACTAATCGTGTCTTACACTCGGAGACGCACTTTTGATCCGCGCCGAGTTCACTCCCATAAATACCGCAGACGGGGCAGACTATACGAACAGACGAGAAGCACATGGCCCGGGTCCGAGGCGGGCCATCGAAAAGACACGTTCTGGGCGGCGGACACTGTCGCCGACATCTGGTTTCGCCAGTGTGACGATAGCCTCGTTAGTTCTACTCTCATAATCTTATTATAGGCCGCGTGCTCGCTCAGATTTTATTCCGAGTCGGTTTAGTCGGTTTAGCCGACCGACGCCTGGTCCACTTGGAAACACGCGATTTACGACCATTTCCGATGCACTCGTCTTCCTCCTCCTTCTGCTAGAACGACGTAGTCGATATCGCGAGACGACCAACTCCCATCAGCCTCTCGCGATATTAAACTTTCAAGCGTTTGACGACGCTGCTACCGGCTCGCTACTCGTCGTATAAGCAGCACGCAGCCAGCGATGTAATATTTAAAAATATGGATTATAAGATGAGGAAGATCTTAAATGCGCCGTTACACGTAGCGGCCTTGTGTTGAAACAGCAAGAATCTTTTAAATTAGATATTAGAATATGTCAACCTTGTTGAATTTGTCAACCTTATTAATATTATTGTTCACAATATTATTATTATTATTATTACTTATATGTTATTGGTATTATATCTATTTATTATATTTATTACTATAATTAATATTATTATGAATTAATTTCTTAATCTATTAGTAGCTTGTTTTTAGATTTAATAGTTGCTATATGAAGATAAAGTCTTCCTGCCTGTTACGTTGTGCAATATTCTTGACAAAAGGTATCGCATCTTCTTTTCTAGTTTGTTCCTGCTTTGTTATAGAAAACTTTACAAGTGCTCTTTTCCAGTCTTGACGTATATTTTCCTTCATGTACAGGAGGTCAGGAAAATTATTCTGACCTACATCTCCTTTCATACAAGCTTAGAAAATGTCAGTTTCATAGATAATTTGCAAAGAACAAGCATAAATTACAAGCGATCATAATCATCGAGGAATTTTTGTGCATTCCATTTTTTTATTAGGTCACATCAGATTAATAATCATTAACACTCAATTCGTAATTCGGTAGCGGTGTTGCGTGGTTTGTATCATTTTGACGCTTCGTACGACTATATTCGTTTCGCATTACGTAAAAAAAAATCTCTCTCCCTCAAAAAAGCTTGCGATGAGCGATCGCAACAAGCAGGGCAATCTGTATCGACGGGCAAATACAATCACGGTCCGGACAAAATAAAAAAACCCGGAGAGAGGATGAAAAATACAAATCAACCGCATCTACCTCGTTCGAGCGTCGAATGCGAAACAACGAACGAGCCGAAGCGCAGACGGCGCAGTAATTAGTCCGGGGCACTTACATAATTCAAAAAGCTCGAAAAAAGGTCTTACCGCAATTTCCCGAGGTTTTTTTTCCTCTTCCCCTGCTAACCCCCCTTCCTTTCTATCCAGCGCCATACGAGAATACTCAATCACTGTCCCGCAAATAAAGTATTTTAATGCGCGGTCGTTAGCATGCTAATAAACGGTTGGCTTGCATAATTCTCGGCGAGAATAAAGAGAAAGAATGGCGCGGGAGGGAGATAGGGAGATAGAGGTGAAGGGACCGCGAGAGAGAGTCAATCCTCGGGCCCTCGGGCCCCCTCGCGATTAATTACCGCGCGGTCAGACCGTCACGGCCGATGAGAGTCATTAGTTTCTTCGGGAAATCTCGATGCCGAAGTAGAGCTGGTCTGGAAAATCACAGGGCCTGATGCTAAAGTTCGAAGGTAGACTCTCTCTTCTATTGTTCTACGATTAAATATGATACATTAATGAAATGATTATATTTTGTCTAATACAATTTGCTTCGATTAGCAAACTCTTATAACGTCGACATATTTTCTTCGTCAATTAGCAACTCGCGGTTCATTCGCAAGAAGAGGCAAGTGACGACAAAGAGATATAGACGTCGAAGAGTTAAGAGTCTTTATGCAAGGCAAGTATTTGTAGCGGTACATTCAATCGTTTCAGAAATAGCCCGGTTTGCCTCTGTTATTTCGTCAATGTTAATCCTGTGATCCGATGTGACCGATCCATTTTTAATGGACGCAGATGGACGGATCTTGGTTTTTTTTTCCTCCGACCCGGTAAAACGACGAAAGCGCAGCGCCCGAGCTAAAACCGATGTATGGTTTCAGCGCACGCATCGCATGCGCCGCGCGTACATCGTTCCGACAGCCGGCCCTGCCAGCCGAGGAGGCGAAGCGCGAGATCCCGTGCGAGCATCGTCGGGTCGCGGCGAGGCGCCGTAATTACGGCCGTTAGTTCGCGCATACATCAATTATCGATGACACGACGACACGGGTCCGCCGCCCCGGGGCATAGCCCCAGCGATGGGAAACCATCGCGCCGCGTCGCGTCGCGCACTATATCATCCGCACCACTTTCCACCGAATCCGCGATTCGGTGCTCGATATTAGCAGCCGACGCGGTAATCCGAGACACGTCGGAGATATTGCTCAGGATTCAGCAGTCGGACTGATACGCAGCTCTCTCACAGATTAATATTATTTCTATCGTTCGAAGATACGCGAGAGACCTTCAACCACTGGATCTGCTGGAGATGAAACGAGGATTTTTTTTTGTATGCATGTAATTACTGCAATCTGTCAATCACAGGACATTCAGCAATAGATTATTATAGGTGAATAAAGTCATGCGCGGTATGAATGTGATACATTCGCTTATATTAATATTTAGTTTAGTTAGATTAGATTAGATCAGATCTTGTGGCGCCTTCCTTTTCAATCTTCTAAAAATAATCCCTTCGTTTACAGGCTAATTTATTTGGGTGTGATTGTATTCTCATCTTGTATGCTTTGGTAGGTTTTATCTTCTCTCTTACTGTTGGTATACCCAGTCCTCGGAGTCTTTCATTTGTGACGTACCAGGGTGCATCTACGATTATATGGAGTATTTTTGACTAGAAGCAAAACCTTTGCAGAATTTCTATGTTTGAATTGGCTGTTGTGTCCTACATTTGCAGGCCATAAGTCCAAATAGGTGTCAGTATGCACAGTATGCACATATAAAAGTACTTTATTGTCCAAACGGGGATTTAAAAAAAAATTGTTCTTTTGCATATATTTCTGTATATGAGTGAAGATGAAATTGGATGGTAGTATAGGATAATGAAAGAAATTATTAAATATAAAAACTGGCCAGACGGGTCGATAAAAACGGAACGTTGTTGATGAAAGAAATGTTTAAAATGTAATACACGTGAGACGTAAGCAAACAATGTTCTATTCATCGCAAAGCCACATTCCTTTCCACGTCTAATCCTTAAGACTTGGCTTTCTCCAGCTTGTGATTGACCTTTTACCAATAACCTCCGTTACTAATGACAAAACAATTTGTCTGTATCGATTTGTATTAAAACAATTTGTCAATATTATGCATAGAGATGCAATATGATCGCCGATCGAGTGGCTCAATTGTTAAATCTATACAGTAGAAAAGAAAATAGGATAGAAAAGGAAGGAGTTGAATGGTTTAACACAATTTCTTTCTGATAAAGAATACAAGCGATGTCTAGAAAAAGTGATCATAAGCGTTGCCTTTAAATACGACTCTTTAAACTCATTCATATTCCTATGTATTCAAAGTAAATGTATTCAACTCATTCATATTCCTATGCATAAAGATGGTAAAGAAATGTATGTTACCTCAATATTTTCAACTGTTCTAAAGTAAGATCGTGCTTACCGTCGATATAAGAGAATCATTAAATTGCAGGTGTTTAATTTTCTCTAATAAATGAGTACTCACTCACTTTTTATCGCTTGTCATTCCTCCGATGTCCGTCTGACATCCAAATCAATCAAGGTGGCGTGTGTTCACCATCTTCGTATACAATGACAGAGAGAAACGGGGAGGATCTATCTCTCTCTTTTTCCATCTCGCTCTCCTCCCCTCGAATTACCTAAAACCGATGAAAAGCCCATTAGCTCAAGTAGAAATCAAGCCAACGTGACTAAAAACGCGTTTAATGGCCGTCGGCGTGCGGCACAGCACCGGCGGTCTTTTCGTTGTCGAGTCATTAAGAGCCAATTTCTCGTGGAGCTTCTATTAATCATGCGCCATCGGAACGCCAGCAGCTTCTACGATCGTTTCCGCGAGCGCACGCATACTTCGCCGCGGATTAATGATCGGTTATGTCGGTACGTGTTATTACGAGCTATACGAGCCTGAGAGCTCAAGTACAGATGCTTAATCGTCAACAGCACCGTGGTTAAATTTCGGTAACACAACTACCATCGAGGCTCAGGATGATCCTGATAAACGAAGGATATAATAAGTCATCTTAACAGATCGTAAGATAACGTCCACTTTATTTTTCATTCATGGCGGACAGAAAAAGTACAGAGAAAAGAAACTGAACGCAAAATTTAGTGAAACATTTTTTTCAAATTGCTGGTTTAATACTAATATATTATGTACATATGTACTAATTATAAAAGTATATTTAAATGTCTCACGCGATTAATGAATAAATTCAAAATATTAATACGCCCATAATTCGATACCTTTCTTCCAAGTATTACTGGAAAATATCAGATTGAAAAAATTCATTATCGCGAATCGAACGTCGATTGCATTGCAGTATCATTTTGTATCATAGACGTCGATTTTCAAGGGCACGTTATGCAAATTTGATAAGCGAGCATGAATTGTTCCTATAAATGCAGAAGAAGAACAACTTAATATTAAGTTAACCAATCGGATATATAATTCGGAAAGGAGATACGGCAGGAAATACACTTAAGAGAAAAGCGATATCATCGGGAGGATATCTAGAAATAGAGGACATCCAGCTGGATAAAAGTGACATAAATCTGAACCGAATCGAGATATCGACATTGCCAAGTAGTAAGTTATACGACTCTTTATTTCCCAATAAATCGTAGAAATCTTTAGAGACTTAGAATAATCTTATCAATTAAATTATAGATTATTATCATATCTTTGTTTTTTATATTTTATTTCGCTTAATAATTTATTTCTTTATAATTGACATGCTTGTACTTTGCTTCTCCGAAGTAAGTTTGGTCTCTTTGTTGTATGTGCATTTAATTTGAAAAAATATTTATTTAACATTCTTTTTTCTTTTATTTCTGAAATTATTTTAATATCCACCGCGACATAATAAGAAAATCGATTATCATTTTAAGTTTATACATAACGTAAGAAATTAAAATAGAATATCACTTGATAAGTCTGAGCTGCAACGTAATCAGTGCTCTCATATCATTCGCATTCCATGTTCAAACCGGATCTCGTTCAAGCTGCTCGTCTGTGCTCTTCTCATTATAAAAAGCTCAGTAACATACACATACTGACATTCGTGTTCAGTATCGAGTATAACGACGAGCCGGAGCCAGTCCAAAGTGCCTCAGAAGATCCGCTCGCACATTTTCACACGTGCTCACGAGGCTCACAAAATGCATCCGCTTCTTCCGCGGATGCAGATGATATCGCGAAGTCGTAAAAACAACTCCCAACGTTGGTCTCCTCGGATCGGGATGATCGCGACCAACCGGCGGTATTCTCGAAAAATCCCTCGTTTCAGAGGAAACGAGGACTTAAATAAAGTCGCGCGCGACCCTTTTTTACGACTGATATACGTTAGCCTGGTCGTTAGCAACAGCATGATCGTGCTCTTGATTTACTCTATGTTGAGTCGCTCGAAATGTCTCTTCGAGGATATCCAACGCACCTGGCAAATCGCTATGTGGGGTCGTTTTCTTCATAGGTGACGGAGATTCTGGAGATTTTGGTGAGATAGAATAACGTATTCATGTGATTCTGAAGCCGGAGAAAGTTATAGTAACGTTAAGATTTTTGTAGATAGAGATTGTGTGGCGAGGTAAATGAAAAAAATTTTGCCTAATATTTTTCTGTTTATTTAAAGATATGTTTATGTTTATGTCTTGTTTCACAATAATATAAAATATCTTTTATACTGTAACTTAAAATATGTTTATACTATAAGATTTTATAGTACTCATGTAAAATGTAAATTAAATGTTGTATTTTATGTGAAATTTAAAAAGAAATAAATACTTATGTTTTCGATTATTTTTTCAGAAATATATATTTTTCAAAATTATATATTTTTGTGTGCAAAACATTAAACAATTAGAAGTGTTAATTATTCTTAAAGACTTCTTCAATTGCTAGAAATTGTAATCTTTTCTTTTTAAAATAAAAAAGAGTCAATTGTTTCATCTTCTTTTATTATATTGAATTTCAACTAATATATTTATAAATATATTTTTAATATGTTATGTAGAATTTTCAAGTTTCTAGCTGCGAATCTTTTCCGATACAACATGGATGGGACAATGTAAAGACAGGTTGCAGCGCGGAACAGGACAGGTCGAAGAGTGATGTGCCTCTTGACCGTGGACCATACGTAAAGCGGACGAAATTAATCGTGCAATAAAAGCTGACAGCCGGACACTAACGCGCTAGTGCACTCCAAATTCTGGGAAATATATCGTTCACACCTGCACGACAAGCAAGGTGAAACCGAGGTGTTAAGGTCAACTTTATCAGCCTAATGTTCGAACTCAGCCTGCTGAGATCAAATGATACTTTTTCCTTGTTGGAAAAAGTATGTCACATATAATTAAAATTACTTTATATATATATATATATATATATATATATATATATATATATATATATATATATATACAATTCTATAATTTTAATTAAAATAATTATTTTTTTTATTATATATATATTATTTTACATTTTATATTTTTATATTATAAAATAATAATTATATATTATATATTTATTTTATTTATTATGTAATATTATATGAAATTATATAATATTATAATTTTCTCGTGATTAACCAGAAGAAATGAAGGATATAATATGATATTGCGCAACAGTAGTTTTATGGAGAATAGGAATCTCAAAAAATAACATGATACCAGTGATAACAACAATAATTAGAGCACAAAAGAACGAACGAGACTTTTAGTCAACGACTTATCCATTAGAAATTTAGCCACGTTTTACAGACAAGCGGTCTACCCCCGTGTTTCGCCATTATCGCGTGCGACAGCGCGTCGCTCGAGGTCTCGAAACTCAGGAAGAAACGCGTCACGTTGCGCCACTCGAGAAAGGAGCAAAGTGTAATTCAATGCCCGACGTGTGCAAGCGGGCAGAAGTAACCGCGCGATAACACGGCATTCCACTGTGAGAGACCAGTAATTAAGACCTCAACTGGTCCCAAGAGGGACCAAGAGCCTCCGAAGAACGCGTCATCTCCTTCTGTCTTATCGCGTGGCGCGCTCGATTGCTCGATGTACTCGTGGCTTATTTCTACGGGCGCCCGAGAGGATACAGGATATAGCGATTCCTTCTCTTAAGCTTGTCTCCCCGAATATCGATCGAGCTTGAGGTAGATCTTCCGGAAGCGCAAAAAAATTGGAAGTCGTGATTGAGATAATTAATATTTTCGAATCTCAATCTACTTGAATTCTGTCTATTCTGTGTAATTTTTAGGTCTACTTTTAGATCTACTCTTTTAGACCAGCTACTTCTAAAATCCGTCACCGCTGCCTAAAACAAGAAAAATCTAAAAAAAATCTAAGAACAATCTAAAAATATATTTTTCTAATTTTCATATTTTTATCACTTTCTGTATAACTTTCAACGCATCGCGATATTTTCATGTTTTTGATGTGACATGCTCAAAGTTTATTCCCCTACGGCAAATTCATTTTTACCCGTGCAAAAGAAGTTACGAAAATATTACAAAAAACAAGAAACTTTTTGAAAATCTCAAAACTTTTTCCTCTTTCACAGTATCAATAATTTCTTTAGTATCAACAGTTTTCTCTCTCTCTCTCTCTCTCTTGCAGTATTCAAATACAATAACAACAGAGTAAAGGAGAATTATACATATCAAACGTTGATGTTGAAGTAAATGTTCGAAATCAACCGAGATCGAAAAAGTCGTCTTCGAATTTCGCGAAATGCTGTCCTGCCGGTTTGCGAATAGGCGGCGCCCATAGCGATTGCTCATTAATTATCAATGCCAATCATTTCGTTACACTTCCTGCGGACCGTTTGCTCGCGTACGGTCAGAGCGCCATCAGGAGTACTGTGCGTCTCGATCGTATACCTATGTACGTAACGCTGATGGATTTTGCACGCTCGCTCGCGATCATCGCCGAAACGCGATAATAGACAGTTTACATTCGGCAATTCTGACGAACAGCTAAACGTTTACCGTAGCAACAACCGATCGTTGCATCCACCGTACGTTTCCCAATAACGGCACGGTCTCCTCATGAGTTGCTGAATTCCGCAATCAGCAAGAGCACCAGGCAGAATCCTGGAAGATTGTGCGCAAATGGGGACACGAAGCATCACAAATTTGTTGCCGGGATGACAATGATGATTGGAGGAGATTATCTTTGTAGGATACTAGAAAATTAACGCGCGCAAACGGGAACACGACGCATCGCAAATTTGTTGTTGCGGTGACGATGGCTGAAAACATTATTCTTTCAGGATACTAGAATTGACGTGCAACAGTCTGCAACTTCCATAAAGTAAATAATTTAATTTTTCCATCTCCGTTTTCTAATCAAGTAAACAATACAACGCGAGATAAAAGATTTGACCCCGTCATCGCGAGTATTTTTTTGTAATGATAAGCTATATTGTGAAATTTCAATTGTTCATTGATCCGTCTGGCAAACTATCTGCGTGTCGCCGACTAGATTTGTTGGACATTGAAATGCAAAAAAATCGCCAAAATCGATATCGATTTTAATTTTTGGCCCTAAATTAGGACGGATCGATAAACAATTGAAATTTTTTTATTAATATTTATCAATATCCTATTACTGGCGGAGAAGAGTTTAAATTTGTTATATTGTGAAGGCATATGCATACAAAAATACTTTTAAGGAATGATATTTGACATGCATATTTGACTTTTTTGTCTATTTAAAGTATCATTTCGACAATTTTAATCACTTAAATTACCAACTTTAAAAGTCATTAAATCTTAAAATGTCAGAGAAAACTGGGACGAAGTTCCAATATACACATGGAAATTAGGAATTTAATACATAATAAATGTTTATTAACCCAAGTTATGTTTTAAATCTCATAAAAATCGAAATTAAATTTCGAAATTAAAACGGACAATTTGGGTACAAAATGTATTAACTATGCCACTTTGTTTTTTACTTATTGTCCTAGCTCCTCTAAAAAAAATATGTTTTATTAATCTCTTCTTTAAATGCCTAAATTTTTGAATTATAAAACGCCAATTTTGCTTCTTAACTCCTCTCAAAATAAACTCGTCGCTCACACAAAAGATCACGCTCGATGCCACGCACTTAGGGGTTTCTCGAGGATCCCTTCGAGGATCAGGCATCGATGTTCCAACCGCAATCGCGATAGCTATATCTTGTGCCAAAGCACGAGATCGACCGAATTGAAGTTTTCGGTGGTCTACCCGCGACCGATGGGGCACAAATTCGAGAAGGGGACCATCATCAATGGGGGGCAGGTGAGCCGGTCTGATGCTCACGCATGCATGAAGCGCGGCGGATCCCGCTGCATTTCAGATGCATTCGAGCGATTGATGCACTCGAAGATGCAGGATACGTTCGTTATTTTGATAGCGCACTCGCACGATCGCATTCACGATCGCCGTTCGCGCGGAGTGCTACGTCAAATCAAGTTAAGGAAGCGTCCAAAGTACCTCTACCAGTCGGATAGCTGGAATCACAATAATAAATTGCTTAGTTAAACAGTTAAAACGGAGACCGCAAGTTGGACAGAAACTCATTGAAATCAGCTGAATTAAAATTGCTTTGCTAATCAAGCGCACGTTGCAGAAAGTTACAACAGTTGTTTTATGTTATAACAGTTTTACCCCGTCGCAAAATTTTCACGATTGTTATTACGTTATATAAGAGTTTTGAGTTCATTTTGAGGAATGTTCGGCGAAATTTGATTATTCACTTTTCAGTTATTTTGTGGTCATTTAGTCATTCAGTATTCCTTTCATAATTTACATTAAGCGTTTTCCAATTGCGTTATGCAATAAAAAAATAATTATCGCTATTTTGTTATTGCTTCGTAACTTTGTTTTTATCCACTGTATTTGCATTTTATTATAGTCATTACATATAATATATTAAAAAATTTTCAAAATTTTTATTTTAATAAAAATTTATAAATGTTATGAATATTTTCAAAGCACCTGCTACATGAAAATTTTTCCTTTTGCGGCAGTATAATAACTTTTTACTCATCTATTGTCAAACGTGATTACATCATTTGCACAAAAAAAGAAAGTTATCTTGAAGAAAGTTATTTTGAACGTTTATTTATTTAACTCTTTGGCTTAAGAAGAACTAAAATAAATTATTTGCACATTTTCGAACTCCATTTTGCTTAATTTACTTATCACAAGGACAAAATAAAAATAGTCCGCTTCACGAATAAAGAATTAAATTCCTGCAGGAACAAAAGCATTTTACCAGCTTCTCTCACATTAATCCGTGTGTAAATAATTGTACGTAAATGAAATATTCATATTTAAGTTGCTCATTAAAACATACTCAATTATGCGATCTGCATTTAACATTTCGCCGAGCAGTGAATTGCGATCGAGATAACGTTTTTCTTTTATCGCGTTTTTAATTTTTCACAGTTTACAATAAATGTCAGTCAGCTGTGTAACGGAAACTGTACTGAATTACCACGCCTGCGTTCTCCATGAGGGTGCATTTCAGCAGATAAGCCAGGACATCGCACCGTATGCGCCGGTGGTTAACAGAAAAGACGGAAACTTTCGGAGCGAGATATGAAAACGTACCTATAACAACCGAAGGAGCAACGGTGATGGTGTTGCGTGCACGGAGGAAACTAAAGAAGCATCCGCCGCCCTTAGCTATCACTTCGAGCATGTAATGCATCCGTGCACCTACATGCGGTCTCACCCTCTTCTTTTCTGCCCCTGGCGGTTTTCACGGCCGCGTGAACCCTTTCGAACATGCGATCGCGAATGATAGCGTGCCCCAAAATATTTTGACCGCACGATCCTCTTCACTCTTCCAGCGAACTATTGTATTGTATTTCAAGCGTGTTTACGACAGATAAACTAAAAAAAATGTAATAAAAATAATAATTTACAAATGTGTGAATAACTTATGTGCGTAGGTAACTTTTTTTAGAAATTAATTTAATTCCAAGGAATGGCATTAGTAAAGGTGTTAAAGGGATAAGTACACGAGATAAGACAAACTTTCTTTCTCACGCAAAAAACGCGAACGTTTGATAAAAAGCTTTTGTTGGACTGTCGCAAGAAAAAATAAAAGTTTAATCATTTACTGTACAGAGAGGGGGGGAAGGAATTAATTTGTATGATACGAAGGTTGGCAACTCGCATCGCTATCAATTTTTGTATGAGAGTCTCGCGAAATTATGAGAAACTTAAGGCTAGCTGGCAGTTGTGCGCGAACAACACGCAAACTCCTCTAAACTGGCTAACACACGCTGCACTTTCGTGCAGCCACCAACGGGTGCCGCTTCGCAAACAGCAAAACTAGACGCAACACACAACACCGGCCCAGCCACCTCTCTTTGGTATTACTTCGGGCATGTAATGGAGCTCACCAGGTCGACGGGAACCAAAAGGTGCAGCCTTTCCAGGCAAATACCACTGTGGTACCAGCAGCAACGCAAGAACAAATATTTGATGGAGCAAACGATGCATAAACCTGCACCGAGATCGGAGCAGGATAGCAGCGAATATGCAAGATCGCGAGATCAAGATTGAAAGAGAGAGAGAGAGATTATAACATAATATAATATACCATATCTGAATTTATTTAGGAACGAAGTAGAAATCACGAAAGTCCAAAGTGATATAGCAATAATTTTAGACATAACTTTTAATAATTTAAAAAGAATGTCCACACAAACAAAATGTCGCTATCACTTTGGGCTTTCGTAATTTCTATTTAATTATATAATGAAATAATCGCTAATGCATAAACAATGAATAAAGCATTTTTTTCTAATGTAACGTATATATGTTCGAGCTTTTCATAAATAATAAAAATTCATTTCAAGTTTTAATTCTATTAGTTTAACTAAAAAATGGATCCAGACTTTAAAATATATATAATCATGCTTGAACTCTATATTTGAAATCATAGAAGTTTCAAATATAACATTTATTAATAAAATAGGTCAGAGAGGATATAGGCTTTAGTATTGAATATTTAAAAAGAATTCTCTCTTCTTATATATTTTTATTTCTATTAAGTAATAAAAATTAATTTTAGTTTCCAATTATATTACAGTAGTTAAGGTAATGAAGTAAAACTATAGTTTAAAATTAGTTCAGAGTTAATTAAAAATTATGATAGTTTTGAATAAATTTTTTATATTTAATAACGAGATAATTGTCAATGCTTGATAAAAAGCTCCATTTTCTAATGTATTTATATTTTTTTAAGTAACAAAAATTAATTTGATTTGGTGTTAGTTGTACTGATCAAGACTTCAAGCTTTAATTCATACATGCATATAATTAATTTTACAAATGAAGACATGCAATACACTGCAGCAATACCTATCAAGTAGAAGAAATCACAAATTCTAATTTCCTGTATATATGTTACTTACTTTAAAAAATACAGGAAAAAAATAATCTATGCGTTAATTTTGCAATTTATTTCATGCTCGTGAACAATAACTTTCTTCGCAATGTATTCCTTCGGTACATATAATATGTATTTATTTGATGAAAAAAAAAGAAGATTAACAAAAATTCTGAAAATATACTTTTTTACAGCCTTCAATTACGTTCTATATATTATAATTTATGCGTATACATATACAAATTTACTTTACACTTATATTCAATTTTGTATAGATGTGTGCAGAGAAAATGAACAGAGTTGTGACATTTTGCAATAAATCTTGCGTAACAAAAAGCAATGCGTTATTTTCGGTAAATGCGCTAGAAATGCAATACCTCACTCACAACTCATTAACGGATTGAAATCCGATGACTATAAAAGATACACACATTTGCAATAATGCAAAACCTTTTAACGCTCCAAATTTGAAACGTAAAATGTTTGTTTCGGTAAAAAGGAGGATCGATACCGTGAAAAATTGCTGGATGACGTAGGAAAAAACGAAGAAACACTCTTTCTATTTTTCAAAGTTTCTCGACTGTGCTTTTTGTTTTTTCGCTGGCGCGAAAGAAGCCGCTCGCGTACACAAGCTTCGACGCTAATTAGTATATTCTTTGTTGATACGATACTCGATGGTAACTAACGAGTTCTTGAAATAAAACGTTGTTCAATCCGCCATAAAATTACAGTCTAATGTTATCTCAATTCGATATGGATGATTTCATTCGATGCCGGAAAAGAAATTGTTTGAGATGAAGAACATCGGAAAAGTTTTTTTTTATTCAAGCGTACACATCGTACGTTTTAATATTTAAACGTTTTTAATAGTGTATGTCTATTATACAGTTTATACGTATAGCTAATGATATTTAATTACACTTCGCGTGAAGGAAGATAAATGAAACGAGAATAATAGTTCATGAAAACTGTATTGCGCTTTTATAAGAGAATTGAGTTGAATCAAAACATGCATATTACTTGAAGAAAAAAAGAAGTAAAATACCTGATTTACTTTCAAATAAGATAAAAAGTTTTATAACTTCTTGTCGGATTTTTGCAACAGTTTACCTTCTAAACATCATACTTCGATGAATGATGCTATTTTCGCCCAATTACGGTTGGATCGTTCGTCCGTGAGTACACACAGGATGGACGAAATTACGCGAGGAATACAGACGTTACATTTAGCAAATTTGACAAATCCTTGCTTACCTACCGATCATTAAGCTGAGTTGACATAAAGCACAACCTAACCACCGGGCTAGTCGAACAACAGAATGTTTTCATTTCCGTCGTATTTGCCATTTATTTACTCAATTTGCGTGAACAGCATTCCCAATTTATTAATACTTGACAATTAAATATATAATAGGCGATTGTAATAAAGCATCATTTTGAATAGTCAATATATCGTTTAATAAGATACAAGCTGTACAAAATAACAGTTGCACGTTCGATGCTAAATACTTATCTCACGATTAAATACAATGTTTATCACAGCAAGCAGCATACAATAATTTATAAAGATATAAGATGCTTTTGCACCAGTAATTCGCAGAGCATCCAGATACAGAAGATAATAAATTCTACGAGCAAAACATACTTAAATTAGTACAGAAATGCGAAAAGTACACTTTATGAAAAATACAATAATATAAATATCTTCGATATTCTAGAGGTATTAAATACGATATTGTATAGTTACTTTAGAACTGACTTCTAGTCACTAATGTTCTTTCAATATTACAAGCTAAATTAAATAAGCTTCTAATTTTATATATACCATCGATTCAACTTATATTGTTAATTATTAATAATATAAAAACTACTAATTATTAATCTAATAATATTAATATTATTAATAAAAATTAAAAATTAATTATTAGTGATATAAAACAAAATTGTGTAGGTGAATAAGCATTGTGTATGTGACACAATGTGAGGATTTTGTTACTTCTTTTCATTATTTTCTTCTTTCAATCTATATCATTTTTTTCTTCTTTTTCAAATTCTATACTCTTATTTTCACACTTGCATTTTTTACGTCTTTCTCTTAGATGTTGCGTATCAATACCAGCGTCACCTCCAGCAGGATCTAATATTTAATAATAATTATTTTACTATTTATAGAAATCTATATTACAAATATCTTGCTATTTTTTAAGCATTACCATTATCTTGCTCCGATATGATTTGCTCCATTTTTTCTGAATCTTTCAATTTAAATCTCTTCTTAGATGAAGTTCCCTATAAAAAAAAGAAATGTGTATATATGTATATTTAAACGTATTTATAACAGATATAAAAATTTATAGAAATTTTGTATTATTATATTTGGAATTATGTTCTGTATATTAAAACTATAATAAATTAAAATATAGTCATCCTTTAACAAAATAATAAATTAATAATTTTAATCAATAACTTAATTCACAAATATAACAAAAAATACTTTTAAAAGTAATAATAGCTTAATTTTGATATTATGAATATATACCTCATAAATCCGTTCAATGCGCTCTTGCTTTTTATTGGAATTTTGTCTACCTTTTAATCCAAAGTTGAAGAACGGTCCAAAACCAAAATTAATAGATCCACCAATCCAAGACAACGGTAATAATACTATTAATACACAGAAACTTAAGAAAAGAGCAATTAAAATAGGGAACTTGTAGGCAAAGTTCAATTTACCTATGAAAAACAATACATAACATAGTTAATAATTCAATAATATTTGGATCATTATCAACATTAAAGCAATTTACTTACTGGTAGCATTGTCTATAAATTCAGATATAACTAATCCAAAGTACGTTACGGGTTGGAAAATGGTCGTACTAAGAAAATGAGTCAATGCAAATGCTGGTGTCACTTGCAATCTAGGATTCGTCATAATCGATTCGTAATATTTTTCACAATCATTTGTAGTTGTGAACAGATCTTCACTCACAAATAAAACATATTAACATATATTGATGCCTCAACTAAATCTTATATTATAAATACTTACGGACAAACGATGTAACCATCTTTTGCCACACACTCATTTTATATGGCTGGCAGGCAATTGGCATTTCGGCAAATTGCACTTGTGCCGCCATTAATTTAATTTCTGCTTGCTACAAAATAAAGGAAATTTTTAAATAAAAAATTTCATTAAATAATAATTTTATTCAAAATATACTCTCTCAATTTTTATACTTAATGCATGGTACATGGATTTTTTCACATCAATATACAATGTATATACTTTAAGTATATACATATATATATATATATATATATATATATATATCTTCTGTGATATATAAAATAATATGTAAATTACCTGTATAAGTCGCCACCAAGTAATGAAGAAACTTATTACAAATATAATATCGATCATTAGAAAGATAACTAACCCACGAGACCATCCTTGCCTTCTCAAAATCATAAAACTAATTATGAGTGTAAAGGAGATGATAGTCATGTCCCACTGTAACAGTTGAAAAATCGATCTATATTAGTATAGATATATAAATCTAGAAGTATATCTTGAATATTATACATAAAAAACCATCATTGCATTATATTTATTATTCTTACATGTTCTTTCATAAGCAATAGGTAAAACATAAAATACTCCGATGCATTGCTCGCAAATAAATGAAAGTAATAAGACATCTCGATAAAGTGACTTGAATATTCAGATTGCTTTATTGCATTATCGAGAATCCTATCAACTTCCCTTATAGAACCTTGGCCTTCTACAAAGTTCTGAAGGTACTTTAGTTGCGAAGGAGACACTTCTATGTTAAGCGTTCCACTCAACCTATCATCAGTTTTCTGTAAACAAAATTTGTCAATTCCATTATGTACAAATAAGAATAATAACCTTAAGTAACAGGTCACACACGTATTACACACATATACACAAATGATTTTAAGCTTTGCTCTTTTCGATTATATACAGCAACTTGCCTGCATTGCAAGATTTGATAATAATATAGCAATCAAACGTTTATAGAAGATTGCATCTTGAGTATTTCGTTCATCCACTTCTCGAACAGCTGCCACTTCACAGTTGCATAATTGTGCTGTTGTAAGCGATTGTTCGTTCTTCTTTGTCTCTGTCCCTGGACTAAAATGTAAGGAATTCAAAATGATCTAACAACT
This sequence comes from Crematogaster levior, assembly GCA_901521435.1. NCBI lineage: Eukaryota > Metazoa > Arthropoda > Insecta > Hymenoptera > Formicidae > Crematogaster > Crematogaster levior. The sequence continues at coordinate 108,105 of CABEGB010001030.1, forward strand.
TATTCAATTTTATATCTTATACGGAATATTGCATACCTGGAGACATCTTCTTCTGAAGACATGTAGAAGAATGAACGTATATTTTTGAATTCTGGAGAGAGTCTAGAATAAAAAATATATTTATATAAAGAATCTAATAAAAATATACTTATGTGTGTCTATATTATCCATAATATAACATATAATATAAAGAGATATGCTTAATATTATATTTATATGCATTGTAGGATAGCTCTTGTAATTGTACGCAATAAGTGGATTGTCTTGGCAAGGAAGAAAGAGTACAGCTTAGGAAAAAATTGTTCCGCATATATGTGCAACGCAATGAATTTATTTTTGGCGGCAAATGCATACTAAAGTATCAAAATACTCACGATGTGACATCACCGGTTACATCAGTCTCCTCGCAATGGACATTCAAGAAAAGTGCATACAGATGAGATATAATGTATATTAACAATTGGACATGCATGTTGATATACTAAATGATACACCTCTCACGCGTCTTCGCAAATGCGAGAAACGTCGTTTCTGTCGTAAGAAAAAAATCAAAGTAAACAAAATATGGGAATCAATTGTTAGAAAAACGTGTCGGCAATCTGATTTCTCGTTCACCATTACCACCATTACCAAATCGCTAAAAAGAAACACCCTAAAATCTAGTTCTCTCGAATAGACATGCCGCATGTCACATGCGCATTGCGTCTTATTTGAGGAAAATTTTACTCAATTTCTATAGTATATGTGACGTGACTATAGAGTATTGAGTAAAATTTTCCTCAAATAAGACCAGAGAGAAGACTGATGTGAGAGACGCCACGGGCCGGTTTTGGGTGATCCCTGAAAGCGATACGCCCTCTATGGACATTAAAACATGGACCACATGGACATTGAACTACATAGCCAACCATAGTCCACGAATGTTCCCAATGGTAACGCATAATGTGCACATTTCTGGTTGCGTTCCGTGCTATGTGTACGAAATGTCGATAATACAGTTTTGTACTTCTCTAACAATAAGATATATATCTTATTGTTAGACCATCAGCCTTATATATTAAGTAATATAAATTAAAATTGAGAGAGAAAGATTATAATAAATTTTATTTTATTTCTATTTATTTTAAGAAAATATTTATATCACGATGTACATGTGTACATATAAATACTCTTTCATCATAAAATATATATTAATATATTATATTTTAATTTTATTTATTATAAAAGTAATAATGCGTTGTCCCCCCGCTTCCTTTTCCTTGTCCTCTTCCTCGTCCTCGGCCTCGGCCTCGGCCTCTCACGGCTATAATTGTTCTCGCAATTATATCATTTAATTCTTCAGTCTGAAACATAAACATTAACAAAAATGTAAATGATAAGAAAAGCATTTTAGAATTTTATTAAAATAATTTTGTTTGCAATTTTATATTTAAAAAAATATAATAATTATTTAGATATAAAAAAATTTTGTTTTGCAATTTTATATTTAAGAAATATAATAATTACTCAAATATAAAAGAATTCTGTTTGTAATTTTATACTTAAGAAGTATAATAATTATTCAATATAAAAGAATTTTGTATAATAATTTTATGCATATTCTAATATATGTATATATGTATGTGATACGTATATGTATCTCTTATAGCTCGTTAAAAGTAGGTATTTTGGTATTTTTGCCCGATTCGTGCGTGTTACTTGGCGTTTGTGTGTCGCGCTGTGGCCTCGACGTAGCGTGACTGCGCGCGCATCGCTTGAGCCGTCGAGTCCAACGAATGTCCCGTGCGTCGCATTACCTTTCGTACCGCCGAACGAGACGGTGTGTTCAATCACTCTCTCACAATTAAGCGACGTCACGATTGAACTCTTCGATTCCATAGGTACCGCGGGATGTTGTCTTCGTTTCTCGGAGCAGGAAATACGGGAAATGGATTGCGAAGGGAAATACAGATTGTTGCTTCGCGAATGTGATATTTACCGCGCGTGCACGCCGTACGTCAAAAAACGTCTCGTGTTTCGCTTTACTTTTCGTATCGTATCTTTAAATTGAGCAGAGAAAAGCCGTGATGGCGTCGGTTGCTCGTCAACGTGTATATTTCTTTTTGTATTTACATGATTATTCCAGATACATCGCGTGAATGATTCTGAAATTCATGTTGCGTCGCTGATTTGGTTCGCGTAGTACTGTGCAGTGCTGGGAAACGTCGCCATGTTGGACCACTGGCGGAACGTTACGAACAGTGGATCGATCTCGCGCAGATGGTTCGATGATCGTTACTACACATTTAATTATTATTTAATTAAAATGAAATAGACAAATATGCTTAATATAAAGTAATAAAATTAGTAATTTTTGATTAAATGTCGATTTAAAACACGCGATAAAATTTTCATGAATGTTACGACAACTATTTCGGAGAAACAGTCGAAACTGACAACACAACCTTGGTGTTTGGTTTTTATTCTTGTATACGTGCTTTGTTCACACGAGGTCACCGCGGAATAAAGTCACCGGCAGACACAATACAGATCATTGTCGTCCCGTATGTCGTAGAGTTAAGATGTATCAATTGCTCTTCGAATAATACACGGTACATATAATGTAACGCAGTAAACTCGATACTCAGATTTAACAATTGTGACATTCGAGCATCGGCGACTCGCTGAGATTCATACTTCTCGTAGAAAATTCCGATCGAATTGCGCACAAGCGCGTTCGACGGCGCGACAACGTATTGCTTTCGTACGCCGCGGGTATCGAGTAATCTTAATAATCTTAATTCGTATCTTCTCGTACGTGTGGTTTTTATGTTTGTGTTTCGCAGTGAAAGAAATGTTGCGTACGAGATCGTTCCGAGATACCCGCCGTCAGTCCCTTTTCTTTGTAAGACGGATGGCAACGCGACTTCGAGTTTTCCCGCTATTACGTTCCCGCCACTTTTACGCGCGCCACTTCAAGAAGTTTTTGTTTGTAACTTTCTATGAAACTTTTTGCACTCGGGAAAAAATTTCTTCGTGAAATTTTATAATCTTTTATTCCCGATATTTACCTTTGAAAGACGAATAGCATATTATATTCTTATAGGAATTAAAAAGAAAAAAAAATGAAAGACAAATATGCTTAATAAAAAGTAAATAAATTGAGTAGTAAGTAATAAAATTAGTAATTTTTGATTAAATGTTGATTTAAAACACGCGATATAAAATTTTCATGAATGTTACGACAACTATTTCGGAGAAACAGTCGAAACTGACAACACAACCTTGGTTGTTGTTTTCATCCTTGTATACGTGCTTTGTTCACACGAGGTCACCGCGGAATAAAGTCACCGGCAGACATAATACAGATCATTATCGTCCCGTGTGTCGTAGCGTTAAGACGTATCGATCGCTCTTCGAATAATATACGCAATTATCTCCCGTACAATTAAACGCGCTCTTACGTTTAGTGATTCGGGTATCGAACTGGTACTTGATCAAGCGGATACATGCACGAATGCATTGTTATCGGATGACAATTAATTTGTTACGTGCTGAATTGTAAGTGTGCAGTGAAAAAACTTTGATAAGGAAAGAATGCGTTGAAAAATATTAATAAATATTTATGCGTGTTATTTTATTTTCCTCTCTTTTCCTTCCCCAAATATTTTTTAAACAAAATCTGAAACGCTTGCATTTAATATCTCTATTTTCTACCAGAGTTAAATATTCTCATTTATTCATATTTATATATTGATAATTTGATTTTATACCACCAGCAAAGTAAAGTACTTCCCTCCCATGGGTACGACCTCGGCGCGGTGGGAGGGCCCAGTACCCCGAGGTTTTTACTCAAGCAAAATTCTTGTTTCGCTTGGATAAAAATCCAAAGACGGGGAAGCCAACGTACCCTCGTCGCCGATTTAACTGAATAAACGAGCCGCAGCCGGTTCGTCGCGTTTGTTTCGGGAGTGCCGTTCCAGTAATCGGACTAAAGGACTTGCTTTGTAAACGAGAGTGTCGTACAATATCGCGCGAAAAACTTTTACTGCTAATTAGTCCACGCGCGACTTATAGTTTATTCGCGTTTTCACGAGTGTTCTGTGCAACAGGAAGAAACAAGGCCCAGACGTCCTGAGAGGAGGAGGTCTGGGAAAGACATCGGGCCTCGGCGGAGCAACCTTGAGGTGAGTTTCATCCCTCCTTTATGTAAAATTAATAGTTCTTTTTCACTTGAAAAATTAATGTTTTATCTCATTAAATTAAAAATAATTAGAGAAAGAAAAGTCATCTAAAATTTTATTAAAGTTTATCCTTGTAAAGATCTTTTTTGGAAAATAGATAATTATACTAGTTATACTAGTTATCTAGTAAATCTAATTCTGAAAGACGAATTAACCGCGCGTATGAATTATCTTTTGAAACGTTACCGTTCTCACTATGAACGTTTCTTTAATTTGAATATTTCGCTTGTGTGTTGCAGTATCATCGTAGCTACGTGGCTGATGAACTCCGCCCGTTGCGCATCGGATCGGTAAGTCAAAAATTTCTTTACTGAGGTTACGAATCTACGAAGAATAAAAAATAAAACAGAAGCATCTCGGTACATGTCACATTACGATAATATAAGTTATAGTATAAAATATCAAATCTTGTAGATTCGTTGCCTTAAAATGGATAGGCTAAAAATAATTACGGAACAAATATTTAATCTTGGTTCATCGATGTATTGTACATCGTGCGACTGTGCTCGAGGAAATACTCGCACACTTCGCACACACGGAGCTCAAAGAGCTCATCATTCTTAATCGATAAACTGCCATGTTCTGTAATTAAAATAGAAATAAATTTTTTAAATAAATATTTAAATTTTAATTAAGTAAATATATAACGAAACATTTTATTTCGCGAATTTAAATTAGCACAAAGTACGAAATTACATTTTTCAACTTTTTATTAGATCAATTCAACTTATAATTATTATAATAAATATTTTAGAAATATAGAGAAAAAATAAAAAGTAAAGTAACAATGCTTTTATAGTTAAAATAAAAGTAATTTTTTTTAAATATAAGTTTTTATTTAAGTTAATTTTCTTATAAAGAATTATTTTTTTATTTTTTCATTTTTCTCGAGTAGGAAAAAAAATAAAGAAAGATATTAGGTAGGTGCAATAAAAAAAATGTCAATAAATAGGGAAAAATTATGAAATTATTTTAGTTAGAATATGTTTTTATTTATACCTATCTGTTCCTTTCCCATATATTTAGCCAAGATTAAATATTGTATAAATCGATGCAAAATAGATCTATAGATTTTCATTACGTACAAATACAAGCGTGAATTTAAAAAGTTAGAATATTTTGGTTTTTATTGGCAATTATTATATAAGCAATTTTATTATTATATAAAAACGCTATAATAATTATTAATTACTAAAATTTATTTTAACAAGAAGATATCGATCTTATCCTAATTTTTTATAACCTATCCATGTATTTTTAATTGAGAAATTGGCTTTATGCTGGATAAAGTCATATAACATGACGTGAGATTTAAATATTTTAAAAACTCTTTATATTGTTATAAAGTTTATCACGGTAAAATTATAAGAAAAAAATATATCTTAATAATTGAACATTTTAGTAGAATAAAAATATATGGGATGTAATTGTGATTCGAAAAATGAAATTTCGTTAACCTGCTGCTGAAATGACCGCTATCGGAGAAAATCCGGAAGATATGGGATTTATTCCTTCCTACAACGGGGCCTTTGACATTCAATGGATGTCCTGTTGAAAATCGAGGACCCTGTTGCAGAATGCGAGTTAATCCTTGGTTTTTGTATATCTCAGATCCCTGCAAACAGTGGTTTCGGCACAAGTACGCGACGTCTTCGCGAAGAATATTACACTTTAAAATATTTGATTTTGAAATATGATACATATTATACTAAAATAATTTTAACAAATACGATATAAGATATAAAGAGATATCTTATCAGTTCTTATAAAAGGAAATCAATTAATCGATTCTCATAATATTCTCATAATATAGGAAATTTATTATCCTTCTTGGATCTCACGTTAATTATTTGAATCATATTTGCATGCTTTTGTGATAAAAACACTTTTGTGATAAAACAACAAATCGTTCGAATCGAAAATACGCATATGGACCTTAGATTCCATCGAATGACGCGTCTAGTAATTTTTATTCATTTTTAAATTAAATTTTGTTATTTATACCATAAAAATTATATTGCATATAGTTAAATATAAAATTCAGATAATACTTACAATCGAATTTTTTCGAATAAAAAATTACACTGTCCACGTAGAAATTTTTTTAAACTCAAAATTTTGGTTCTAGTTTATTTTACAATATTTACTGAATATACGTAAAAGCAAGCTAAAAATAAATGTAAAATTTGTATTTTATATACATATATAATAGAATTATTGTTGTTTTTAACTGTCAACTTGGTAATTGATTTAATTAATGGCTCCTTCACGACGCGTTCGTGTTTCGCGCATCATACAAAAGCGTGAAATTTTACGCTTATTGCCAACGATTGTCGGCAATAAAAGGAGTATTTCTCCTTGCTGTCGATTTCTGGCTTTATGAAGCCAGGCTATGGCCAGGAACAACGAAAGGTAAGACTAATTTGGCCAGAAGAAAGAAGACGAAGAGGATCTTATAAGGTAGGTTGGTGTAGAACACCAATCAAAATATAAAAGATGTAGAAAAGGTAAGGTCATAAGATTTTCTTGCATACGTGCGATTGTACGTAATTAGAGACGGAAAGTCCGTCTTGAATTAAATTCCGAGATTTAAATAATAAATTTAAAAACTCCCCGTATAAAATTCCCTTACTATTTAAACCAAATTCGCGCACTCATCTTCGGATATTCGGATATTCGCGGTTCTTTGCTAGAGATAGGTAGGAGTAAATAAAAACTAAAATATAAAAATCGGGTAGGTAGGAATAGGTAAGGATACGGAAAATGAATAATTTATTTTAAAATTGAACACGGGTAGGTATATGATACGGGCAGGAATGGGGAAATGGAAGGCAAATAACGTTTAAAATTATTTTTAAGTTTTTAGCCTTTGCGGTATTATTTTTTTGTAAAATGTATGTAGCTAAAAATTTGTATACAGCATAGCAAGTGTATATATTATGTAATTTTATATATAATGTAAATATGTAATAAATGTGAAATTTATATGATGCTATGTCATCCAGATAAATGTCATCATATTTATTTCTTAAAACGTTTATCGAATTATTTACATTTTAATATATTTAGAGATATACATATCAAAGAAATCTGTTCGACATTAGCGTTTATCTGGATTTAGTAAATCAAATTATTATATTAGTGATTTAACTTAATGCGAAATCGACGAAATACGTATGATAACATGAATTTTACTAGATATATCTGTGCTCGTATATTGAGAAAAGATATGTGATAATTAGATCACATTTTTATCAATTTATGATTACAGAATAAATTAACAAGATAAAAACAGATAAAAAGTTGTTAGTAAATTTATCTATTAAGTAATAACGTGAAATTTAAGCTTGTTAGAAATTCAACAAATGATCATCACAGAAACAGATCTTTAACGAGTGGGAAGTTAATAATCCAGAAATGCGCGCGGCGGGGCCGCCGCCGCCGTGGGGGGGGGGGAGAGAGAGGGGAGGATTATTAATGGCCCCGCGGGGAAAGAGAGCGGTTGTGGAGGAGCAGTGGGGGAAGGGGGAACAAGCGTACGGGTGACGGGAGCAAAAATTACTAATTTTATTACTTACTACTAATTTTATTACTTTTTATTAAGCATATTTATCTATTTCATTTTCTTTTTTTTTAAATTCCTATAAGAATATAATTTATTCTGTAATCATAAATTGATAAAAATGTGATCTAATTATCACATATCTTTTCTCAATATACGAGCACAAATCTAGTAAAATTCGTGTTATCAAACGTATTTCGTCGATTTCACATTAAATTAAAACTAACGTGATAATTTAACTTACTAAGTCCAGATAAACGCTAATGTCGAACACATCCTCGATATGTATATTTCTAACTATATTAAAATGTAAATAAATAATTCGATAAGCGTTTTAAGAAATAAATATGATGACATTTATCTGGACATAGCATCACATAAATTTTAAATTACATATTTACATTGCATATAACATTACATAATATACACTTATGTTGTATAAAAATTTTTAGTTACATTTTACAAAAAAATAATACAGCGAAGGCTAAAAATTTAAAAATAATTTTAAAATTAATTTTAAACGTTATTCAATTTTTAGCCTTCCTTGCCAATCATCAAACAGAATTAAGTCCATGTATATTTCCTATATGTGTTTATCATATAGTTTATCATGATCCTTAATTGTGTTCAATTTTAAAATAAATTAATTGCTAATTTAATTTATAATTTTTTAAATTGTATCCCCCCATCCCTACCCGTATTCCTACCTACCCGATTTTTATCTTTTAGTTTTTATTTACTCCTACCTACCCGTATCTTCATCTAAGAGGACCGTGAGTATCCGAAAATTAGAAGAGCGTGCGCGAATTTGGTTTAAATAGTTAGGGAGTTTTACGGGGAGTTTTATTTTATTAATTTACACGGAATTTAATTCGAGACGGACTTTCCGTCTTTGATTACGTGCAATCGCACATATGTAAAAAAATCTTATAACCTTACCTTTTCTACATCTTTTATATTTTGATTGGTGTTGTACACCAACCTACCTTATTAGATCCTCTTCGTCTTCTTTCTTCTGGCCAGATTAGTCTTACCTTTTGTAGTACCTGGCCATACCCTGGCTTCATAAAGCCAGAAATCGACAGCAAGGAGAAATACTCCTTTTATTACCGACTTATCGGTGGCAATAAGCATAAAATTACGCTCTTTGCATGATGCGCGAAACACGAACGCGTCGCGGGGCCATTAATTAAATCAATTAAGTACAAAATTGACAATTAAAAACGACAACAATAATTATATTAGAATACAAATTTTACATTTATTTTTAATCTGCTTTTACGTATCCAGTAAATATTTTAAAATAAACACTAGAAAAAAATTGAGTTCGAAAAAATCTCTATGTCGACAGTATAATTTTTTATTTGAAGAAATTCGATCGTAAGTATTATGTGAACTTTATGTTTAACTATATGTATTATAACTTTTATGAACAACAAAATTTAATTTAAAAATAAATAAATATAAATTACCAGAGCTCATCGCTTACGCGTCATCCGATGGAATCTAAGACCCATATGCGTATTTTCATCGATTCGAACGATTTGTTGCCGAGTTTTATCAAAAGCATGCAGATATAATAAATTCAAATAAATGACGTGAGATCTGAGAGGGATAAATTTCTTTTATTGTAAGAATCGACTAATTAATTTCCTTTATTATAAAAATCAATATTATAAGAATCGATAAGATATCTCTTTATATTTTCGTATTTGTTAAAATTATTTTAAAATCAAATATTTTTAAATGTAATATTTTTCGCGAAGATGTCGCGTACTTGTGTAAAAATCACTGCTTGCGGGAATCCGAGATATAAGAAAACCAAGGATTAACTTTGATTCTGTAACAGAGTCCTCGATTTTCAACAGGATCCGTTGAATGTCAAAGGCTCCGTTGCAGAAAGAAATAAATCCCAGATCTTTTTTTTGGATTATTCCCGATAGCAGTCATTTCGGCAGCAAGTTAACGACGATCATTTTTCGAATCATTGCATCTCGTATATTTTCACTCTATTAAAATGTTTCATTATTAAGATATATTTCTTTCTTATAGTTTTACCGCGAAACTCTACAACAATATAAAGAGTTTCATGTCTTTTCGAAACATTTCAATCTCACGTCATATTGCATGACTTTATTCAACATAAAGTCAATTTCTCAATTAAAAATACATGGATAGGTTACAAAAAATTAGGATAAAATCGATGTCTTGTTAAAATAAATTTTAGTAATTAATAATTATTATCGCATTTTCTATAAAATAAATTGCTTAATAAGACCAAAATTTTTCTAACTTTTTTAACCCACGCTTGTATTTATACAATAAAAATCTATAGATCTATATTTTGCATCGATTTATACAATATTTAATCTTGGGAAAAAAACAAATGGTATAAATAAAATACACATCCTAACTAATAGTTTCATAATTTTTTCCTATCTATTGACATTTCTCTTTTTATTGTACCTACAATATCTTATTTTATTGTTCTCCTACTCGAAAAAAATAAAAAATAATCTTTTTATAAGAAAACTTAAATAAAAACTTATATTTAAAAAAAATTACTTTTATTTTAACTATAAAAGCATTGTTACTTTACTTTTTATTTTTTCTCTATATTTCTAAAATATTTATTATAATAATTATAAGTTGAATTGATCTAATAAAAAGTTGAAAAATGTAATTTCGTACTTTGTGCTAATTTAAATTCGCGAAATAAAATGTTTCGTTATATATTTATTTAATTTAAAATTTATTTAAAAAACTATTTTAATTGCAAAACATGGTAGTTTATCGATTAAGAATGATGAGCTCTTTGTAAGCTCCGTGTGTGCGAAGTGTGCGAGTATTTCCTCGAGCACAGTCGCACGATGTACAATACATCGATGAACCAAGATTAAATATTTACCCCGTAATTATTTTTAGCCTATCCATTTTAAGGCAACGAATCTACGAGATTTGATATTTTATACTATAACTTATATTATCGTAATAAGACATGTACCGAGATGCTTCTGTTTTATTTTTTATTCATCGTAGATTCGTAACCTTAGTAGAAAAGTTTTTGACTCACCGACCCGATGCGCAACGGGCGGAGTTCATCAGCCACGTAGCTACGATGATACTGCAACACACAAGCGAAATATTCAAATTAAAGAGGCGCTCATAGTGACAGCAACGTTTCAAAAGATAATGCATACGCGCGGTTAAGTCACCTTTCACAATTAGATTTATAACTAGTATAATTATCTATTTTCCAAAAAAGATCTTTACAAGAAAAACTTTAATAAAATTTCAGATAACTTTTCTTTCTCTAATTATTTTTAATTTAACGAGATAAAACATTAATTTTCCAAATAAATATATATAAAAAAGTTAACTATTAATTTTACATAGAAGAGGGATGATACTCACTTCAAAGTTGCTCCGCCGAGGCCCGATGTCTCTCCCAGACCTCCGCCTCCTCTCAGGACGTCTGGACCTTGGATGTCTGGGCCTCTCCTCCTGTTGCACAGGACACTCGCGAAAACGCGAATAAACTATAAGTCGCGCGCGGACTAATTACCAGTAAAAGTTTTTCGCGCGATATTGTACGACACTCCCGTTTACAAAGTAAGGCTTTTAGTCCGATTACTGGAACGGCACTCCCGAAACAAACGCGACGAACCGGCTGCGGCTCGTTTATTCAGTTAAATCGGCGACGAGGGTACGTTGGCTTCCCCGTCTTTGGATTTTTATCCAAGCGAAACAAGAATTTTGCTTGAGTAAAAACCTCGGGGTACTGGGCCCTCCCACCGCGCCGAGGTCGTACCCATGGGAGGGAAGTACTTTACTTTGCAGGTAGTATAAAATCAAATTATCAATATATAAATATGAATAAATGAGCTATGAAAATTAGAATTGGTGCATTATAAATATAATTAATTGATGTAATCTAAAAAAAGTAATATAAAGAAATTTAATGACACAAAACCAGTAAACAGTATAAGCCTATTTTTTGAAAGCCGCATAAGAATATATATATATATATATATATATAAAATACGTGTATATAATCTTAAAATATTTTTTTTCTAAGTGTCTCTAAATAAAAATATTAAAAAGTTTCTATATTTCTCTTTCATTTATATAATATTTAACCTTAGTAGAAAATAGAGATGTTAAATGCAAGCGTTTAATTGTACGGGAGATAATTGCGTATATTACTCGAAGAGCGATCGATCTTAGGTCTTAACGCTACGACACACGAGACGGCAATGATCTGATTTTGTCTGCCAGTGACCTCTTACTAACTTTATTCCGGTGACCTCGTGCGAACAAAGCACGTATACCAAAAACGTAAGCCAAAAACAACACCAAGATCGTGTTGTCAGTCTCGACTATTTCTTTGAAATAGTTGTCGTAATATTCATGGAAATTTTATGTCTCGTGTTTATATTATGTATACATTACAATATGTTACAATACGTTTATATTCATATTTAGATGTATGTATATATTTTGTACAGTTTTCACGGACCCATTACCTCAATTTATTTAAAAAATGCGTTCATTTCTCACTCACCGATACGCAGCAGTGGAGTTATCGAACGCACCTGCTAGATAAGCCGATCTGCAACAAACGCAAAATTCAAATTAGTGCTCGAATAACATAATTAACATTAAAAAATTTAATAATTTTACATAAAAATTACTCGAATATATAATATGCTATTCGTCTTTCAAAGATAAATACCGGGAATAAAAGATTATATAATTTCGCGAAGAAATTCTTTCCCGAGTCTTTCGTAGAAAGTTACAAGCAAAAGTTTATTTTTTATTATTTATATAAATTATTTAAACAGGTTCAAATAAACGGAATAGCAAATTAAACGATTAATTCTAAAGTAAATTTAACAAATAATATAAAAATATTTACCACTTGTTTCGCTATCGCCCGATGCCTACCAGGCCGTCTCCTTTCGGATTCCTCTCGGGTTCCTTCCTTTCGTTTACACAACACAACGCTAGCAAAAGAAAGACTAATTATAATCGTGCTAATTAATCGAAATAACTACATCGAAATAACATTTTACACGTTAATCGACGAGAACTTTTTAACACGACAGAGCAACACGGAACGGAGCACGGAAATACGCGGGAATCCGCTCGACCGATGACGTCACGCAAAGTGGCGCGCGTAAAGTGGCGGGAACGTAACAGCGGGAAAAATTCGTAGTCGCGGGGCCATCCGTCTTGCAAGGAAAAGAGACTGACGGTGGATGTGTCTCGAAACGATCTCGCACGCACATTTCTTTACTGCAAAACACATGAAAACCACACGTACGAGAAGATACGAATTAAGATATTACTCAATACTCGCGGCGTACGAAAGCAATACGTTGTCGCGCCGTCAAACGCGCTCGTGCGCAATTCGGTCGGAATTTTCCACGCGAAGTATGAATCTCAGCGAGTCGCCGATGTTCGAGCATGCACACAATTGTGAAAGCTGAGTTCACTGCCTACATTGTACGTACCGTAATTAAATGCGTAGCAACGACCATCGGACCATCTGCGCGAGATCACTCCACTGTATGTTCGCAACGTTCCGCCAGTGGTCCAAATGGCGACGTTTCCCAGCACTGCGCAGTACTACGCGAATCAAATCAGCGACGTGACATGAACTTCACAATCACTCGCTGTATCTCGAATAATCCTGTGTAAATCCTGAAAAGAAATATGCACGTTGACGAGCAACTGACACCTTCACGGCTTTTCTCAATTTATAAATATGATACGAAAAGTAAAGCGAACGCGAAACGTTCTTTGGTGCGGCGTACGCGCGGTAATATCACTAGCATGAACGGAAAGTGCAAGTTCGTACTTCCCTTCGCAATTCACTTCCAGTACTTTCTGCTCCGAGAAACGAAGACAACGTACCGTGGTACCTGTGGAATCAAGGAATTCAATCACGCGATCGTGGCGTCGCTTAATTGCGAGGGGTGATCGCACACACTCGTCTCGTTCGGTGGTTCGAAAGGTAATGCGACGCACGGGACGTACGTCGGACTCGGCGACTCGAGCGATGCGCGCGCAATCACGCTGCGCGCGCAGTCACGCTAGGTTGCGTTCAGATTCCCCACCCGGGTAACTATGACACTAGAAGTTGTATAGTACATGTCACGTATGCTATAGTACTTCTAGTATTATGTGCACCCGGGAAATCTGAACGCAACTCGAGGCCACGGCGCGACAAAACAAACGCCAAGAACACTCGAATCAAACAAAAATACCAAAATATCTACTTTCAACGAATTAAATACATATTATCGAATAAGAGATACATATATGTACACACATACATATATACATATATTAGAATATATGCGTGAAATTATTATACAAAATTCTTTTATATTTATTATGCTATTATACTAATATATTATTATGCAATTATTATTATAATTGCAATTATTATGCAATTATAAATTTGCAATTTATATTTAAGAAATACAAGATAATAATTATTATGCAATTATTATCTTATATTTCTTAAATATAAATTGCAAATAGAATTTTTTTATATTTGAGCATTATTATATTTTTAAAAAATTGTAAAATAAAATTCTCTTATATCTAAATAATTTTTATATTTTTTTAAATATAAAATTGCAAACAAAATTATTTTAATAAAATTCTTTTATATTTTACAATTATTTTAGTTTGCATGAAATGTTTGATAAAACGCATTTTTCAGATTCAAAAATATATTGCTCCTTTTTTGCTTAAGGATGTAGCAAAAGATGAAAAAAGAATTACTTTTCTAGTACTTATTACGGTATATTATGGTATCAGTATATTATTATTCTTAAAGGATTAAACTTGAAACTTTTTGTGCCTTCATCAATCTTAATTTACATTGATAAATGGACGAAGCGGTGTTCGAACTCTCCTTGAAACATTCTTGATTTTATTTAAAAATACGCGGTTGTTTTCTGTATCAACGCTCTTCGTTATATGTATTTTCAATGGTATAACGAAACGCCGCGCGGCATCTGTCCACGTCAGTTCGCTTGGCCTTAGTTTTCTTTGGACGTGACTCGCCAACGGCGGTTCGCTCGAAACCTCGACAACCTCGTGGCAGTCGATGAACAAAACGTTCACGCAGATGACAAGCTACCTGGACATTTCCTAGCGTAAACGAGGTACCCGTTACGATCTTACCGAGCGTGCAACGCGAGGCGTAAGCGCGTTCAGCAACATCCCGGAGCCTACGACTAACGTATGTTATCTTATTTCAAACAGTGCAACGAAGATGCATTGGACACTGTGCGTGTTGATAATCGGGTCGTTCGGATGCAAATACATCCTCGTCCAGGCGCAACGAGTCCCGCCGGGAGTACCGCCTCAACATTATCAGCAGGTAACTCGTTCTTCTCCCAGTGACGTTGGTGAACATATGGTTCAACGTGGTGTTTTTGCGACGTATGACGTGGAAATTAATTCGAAGCGAAGCTGGTATAACTTCGTCAATCTCGATTTCCAATATCATAGGTTACACAGAGGAAAATTGTTGGGTCGTTTTTTATTTACAAGTGAATAAACATTAAGTTTGTTTTTGTCATGTATGTTTGACATCTAAATGATGACTTGCGTTGAAGTTTTTAACGTGGTTCTTAAACAACTGTATTTCGATGTACTTCGATTATATTATAATTGTCTACTTATCTGCTTCAGCCTGCTCAAATGCCGCAACATGCTCAACATGTGCCACAACAACAGGTAAGTTTGTACTCAACTATATGATTTTTATCTGCAATATTGCTGCAATTTATTTTCGCTATATATATATATATATATATATATATATATATAAATTAGGGTCAAGTTATGATTTGATTAATTTCTGACTTAATAAAACTCTGTTCAAGTATCAAGTACCAGTACAGCAACAAGTTCCTGTTCAGCAAGTACCGATGCAACAAGTACCCATGCAACAGCAAGTACCTGTGCAGCAGCAAGTACCTATGCAACAGCAAGTACCTATGCAGCAACAAGTGCCTGGTCACCAACCTCAGATTCAACAACCACATGGACATGATCATGGGCAACCTCAGTTACTTAATACTGCCAACATAGCTCATGAGAAGCAGTATGTGTCATCTGAATACAGAATACTTGTGTAAAAATTTAATTATTTAGTTTGTTTTATATAATGACAGTATTTTTTTCTTTCTACCAGACACATTGCTGAGCATGCTGACATTCCGATAGATACCAGCAAGATGACAGATCAGGAGCTGCAGTTTCATTATTTCAAAATGCATGATGCAGATAATAACAACAAGTTAGACGGTTGTGAGTTGATCAAGTCTCTTATACATTGGCATGGTATGTATGAACTGAATCCATCATCAATCTCTCTTATTGGTATTTTTTCTCGTAATTCTGAATTTGTATTTCTGTTGTATCCGTAGAACAAGGTAGCTCGGAATCTGGTGCACAAGGCGATAAATTGTTCAAGGATGAGGAATTAGTGCAATTGATAGATCCGATACTTAGTATGGATGACAGTAATAATGATGGCTATATCGATTACCCGGAATTTATTCGGGCACAACAAAACGCAGCAGCTAATACACGTACATAAGGTTGAATCGAAATTTAGTATAACTCATTAAAATGATTAAAAGGGATTTTGCGAAGTCAAAGAAATATGTTGAGAATGTTGGATTTTTATTATGGATGATGCATTATTGACATATTTATCTTATATGATGAGGCAGAATCGATATTTGCGATAATTCATCCTTTATCGATAATGATGAAATTATAAATGAGAAAATAGATGAATACAAAAAAGAAGAAATTTTTTGAATATTAATGTTATACACGTAGACAATACATAAATTGAGAAATTAAAATATAAATATAATTGAACATAATATTGTACAATTGAAAGGTATAAAATTTCTCTTGATTATTTAAGCTCGACGAGATTAATTTTATAATAAAGTGTTTCCTGCGTATTGTGTAAGATGGTCTATTCGCTCTATTGTTATTAAAGTTAGGTTTTTATATACTTATATAGAAAAATATTTTTAAACGAGAATATTTTCTGAAATATATCTCGCACTCTGTTAATAAATAAAATGGTCATTTCTCAGTTTTTTATTGCTTAACATATGAAATAATCACATAAATTTACAAAATAATATTTACATTAAGATAAACATTTCGTTTTCTAGTAAATATTTCTGAGTAGGATAAGGCATAAGAGATTTTTCGTGTAATAATAATGTATATACATATCTTTATCTTTAACATATGTAACAATTAAAATTTGTTCGTTATAATTAACCATATTGCAATCTAAAATATTTTTACAACATTTCATCGCAAAAGATATTTAAGTAACATAAATAACGTGTGTAGAGAAAAATCAGTAATAACATAACAATAATTCGTAAATTTATTGATCTTTACATTTCTATATCAAAATGCTATTAATAATCGCAAAAACACTTGCAATTTTATATAAAGTGAATAATAATGGTATAACAAATTTTATCTTTATTAGAGAATGACATGAGTCTATTCTTTTTAATATCAATAATAATTTAATTACAATGTGGTATGAAAATGTGATAAATATATATATTAAAATGACTAGATTGCGACTAAACTTACATAATTTGTATTTACTTATAAATACATCCCGTTAACCAAATAATCGGCATCATGTGCAAAGGGTCCATGTCCACATCTTCGTCGTTTTACTACTCGCAATCGGCAAACAATTAAAGCAATTGTGATCGCAGTTGCGATAAGTCCTAATGATAACGATACCACGGCACCTTTAGGCCTTAAAACATCATTTTCGATTATTTGAAGATGTTCTGTAATAACATCAGTTCTCTCGTGTGCCTTTACGCGTTCTTCGATTACAATTACAGTTTTGTGATCTGAAAGAAATTGTGTTATAATAAAAAATAAATAACGCATTGTAGTACAAGATATTAAAAAGGGATCTAAAACTTCAAGAATGTATAATAATTACTAAGAAGACTAAAAGACGATTAAAAAAACATAATTATAGCATTTGCATGGATCCATACATATACACACATATTGATGAAAATTTTTCTATAAAATTTACTTATAAATAAAAGCTACTAGAATATAATCATCGAAAATAGAATATTATACATTTTTCTTTTTTAATATATAATAATTAATATATAATATATAATAAGCAATTTGCAAATGCATTTACCTTTCGATTCTTTTGCATGATTATGTTTGATAACTTCACTTGCTGATGAAGTTGGTTTTTCAGTGATTTGTTTGCTTGTCTTTACATGTGTCAAATGTGTATTGGCTTTTTCTTTCTTCTGTACAGGTTCTTTATCCTCATTTGTCAATTCACTTTTATGTTCCTCTAAAGTCTATTATTGAAATTATTATTCACCTAATTTTTCAAGAGTCTATAATAATTCTAATTGTGCCGATAGACGTACTTACATCACAAGCGGGTGTCGTTGTAATTAAGATTGCAGGATTTTCCACATTATTGGCCTGCTTATTTTGCAAATTCGGTGCAACAGATGGTGAAAATTGCACAGCTTGATTTTCTTGCCAAACTACTTTATTTGATGATGGAAAATGTGGAGAATATGGATGTTTGGAATCCATATACGGTCCCCTGAAATAATATTACAGAACAATCAAACATTAGAGTCATCTGTTTCATAATTAAAAAGATAATATTTTGAATTACCTAGCCGCTTCATTGTTTTCTATGACGCTCGAACCTTTGTGATTAAATATATGTGGTTGTTCTGGAAACACATACATATGTTCACATTCATGCAACTAATTCAATGTAACTAATGTATAGCAAAGGATTTATCTATTTTACATACGTTCATAGGGATTCATATGTTGTTCACGAATAGTATTAGCAGGAGCATAGGGATCCTTGTTTGGTTCATACAAAGGCTGATAATCCCATTGGTATCCCGATGATCCGTAATTCTTAGGCATTTGCGGCGTCTCTACCGGTTGGCCGGGATAAAGAATATTTTGCGGCTGTGGCACTTGATTGACCAGATTCGGTACATCCCAAGTTTTAGGATTAATCTCTGGCCCAGGATAGAATGGAGGGCGGTTCTTATGCTGGTCAGTTATTTCAGGATATCGAAGGATATCGGCTGGCGGACGTGGCACCTGTGTTACTGGAGGAACTGTCGGTTTCTCCGTAGGACATACGAGATCCGCTGCTTCGTCAGAGCCGTCCGCACATTGTGGAATACCATCGCAAACATTATATATGGCTATACAATCTCCGGATGAACGACACTCATACTGAATTCTGGAGCAAGCTGTTATTAACCAGAGATTTTATATTAATATCGAACTATAAATTCTTCGATTATTTGTAACTCAGACATTCCTAATGTTTGAAATAACATACCCGGTTTCACCGGTGTTGGTGTAGTTGGTGTTACTTTCGCTATTTGTGTGACTACAGATTTGACAGGAGTCTCCGTGAATCCATAATCCGATGTGATCTCATTACTTTTCCTGAGGCACAAGAAAATATCATTAGTCGCAAAATCGATAAGGGAAACAGGGAATTGAAGGTAAAGGTACCTAAGGGACTTTAACTCGTGTTCCTGCTGAGATATTCTGACTTCTTCTTCCACCTGTACATTCTGTATGGGATAACTGGTGCGCACAGCGCTAGTGTAATTGGCGTGCCTTGTAAACTTGCACTTGAAATCATGCAACGGACCACACTGGAAGAGGTAGCAACTGCTCGGTTTCTACAAAATACAAAACAATCAAACGTGATGCTCTTTTCATCTTATAATTCTACATCTTGCATTATGTTAATTATGCATCACCTTCTCTTCGAAGATGAACACGTCGCACCGTTCAGTCTCGCAGCAATACTTTAGACAATCCAATCTAGAGTCGACGTCCAAAACGTTCAAGTATTTTGCGCCCATATCCCGGGAGTCCTGGGTGCGGATAATTTTGTCCTTGTGAATGTCGAAGCTCTCGAGGCACATCTGATAGTCGTTCACACCGCCGTGCCTCTTCTCGCTCGCTCTGATCGCGCTGTCGCCGTACACACGGTGGAGGATCGAGACGACGAGGATTAAAGGCACGAAACGCCGCGCTCCGTCCAACATTGTTTCTGCTTGTGCATGATACTGGAGCCTAGTGCAACACTGGTGGAGCGTCTGAAGCCCAAGTTGCGCGCGCTGTCCGCGTCCGTATCACGATCGATAGTTGAATCTTTCTCTAACGACAAATCTGTCGCGTCTTCTTCCGCCCGTTTGCCGGTCGAACGGAACATCGGATCTGCGTCATTTTTTTTCTTCTTTCTCTTGTTCCCTTTCTCCCTTTAAATTAACGTTGCGATTTAATTAAATTCTTTAGCGCGGACGCGAGGTTATCAAACTTATCATACTCACCTACTCAGTCGGATCCCAGCAAACACTAATTAGTTTTGGATAGTACTAATGTAACATCAATGTTATAATTTCCTACTCGACAACATAAATGCAATGTAACACGTGTGTATGTCACCGTTGCATTGTTAAGGGGAGGAGGGGAAATTATGTTGTGTTACTGTTCAGTTGATGTTTGTTGGGATGTCATCGCGAGATCATTCGAAGTCGTGATGATTATTACAAATTTATTGTTACAAATTTATTATTTTTTTTTAAACACAGATAATATAATCTTCTAATAAATTGGGAAAATAAATTTGTAAGCAAAATCATCGTGGTTGTATCAGAGATGACTTGGGAGATAACGCTTCCTTATGGGGAACTGAATTGGCGAAAAATAAACGCGCCCTCTCGCCGCGTTTATTACAGTTACGTAGAGTTTGTAAGAAATCGTTGTCCGATCGATGAAACAGAAATAGCTGAGTAAACGTTACGTATTCCTACTATATCGACAACGTTCATCATACTTTAAAATGCACGGATGGTAAGTCGGGATGATCGTTACCTTCTTTCCTTTGAAAAAAATCATGTATGAAAGGAAATGATAAACATCAAAAATTATTTTTGATAAAATACTACAATGTAATAATAAATACTTTATCAACACCTGCCCTTCATTCATTTATGTCTTTGTTCCTCTGTGCTTTAATGCACACATTATACTAACATCATCTACTGATATGCGAAGCTATATTTATTTTACGTATTTATGTAATAGTTTTTCATTCGCAGAAGTCTTTTATATACTTTTATAGATAAGAGTACCCAACATGATTGATTCTGTACATCCCTCGTCTTTACTTTCACGTAAGTTTATGCGAGAAACAAAGCCAAAAAAATGTCAAGAATCGATTACTTTTGGCGCATATTTAAAGCAACTTATATCATATATCGAATATCTAGAAAAACTAGAAAAATTAATGGTCTTAAAATATTCATATGAGCCGCCGGAAAGTAAAAGTACACGTAACTTTTTTTCGGCTCGTCGAGATGGCCCTGATGCATAAAAAGTTAATGTTCAAAAAATTGAATTGTAATTATTACTACCTTATTAGAAATTTTATAACGCATCTTTTTCCAATTTGAAGAAAATTGATATGTCTTATTATTTTCGAAAAAAAAACGCAAAAACTGAATTTTTAGAGAACACGAATTTAATGAAATTTTTTACTTCAACTCGTTAAGAAACACAAAGTTCTGAATATTTTTCAATGAAACTTACAGGAAGTACAGCTTAATCTATTCTAAAGACGATAAACTTTGAATAAAAGCGAAATATTTATTTTGAAAATTGTTAATAATTTTTTTCTGGTACTATGTCAAAATTATTATTTGCAATGTTCAAGAGCTTCGTTTAGCGGAAAAATTTTCAGTGAAGAAAATGTTCATTATGATATAATAAAGATTTGTGTAAAGTAGTTTTACACTCAGTGTTACCGTTTAGGAAATATTATTAAAAAACTATTTTCCGTCAAAAGCGCGAAATCAACAATGTATCGAGCAAGCTACTGCCAGCTTCAGGGTTGCCAGATCGAGTGACACGCCGCTCAGATCTTTTCTTCACTGAAAGTTTTTGCGTACTTAAAATTTTTCCGCTAAACGAAGCCCTTGAACATTGCAAGTAATAATTTTGACACCGTACCAGAAAAAAAATTATTAACATTTTTCAAAATAAATATTTCGCTTTTATTCAAAGTTTATCGTCTTTAGAATAGTTTAAACTATACTTCCTGTAAGTGTCATTGAAAAATATTCAGAACTTTGTGTTTCCGAACGAGTTAAAGTGAAAAATTTAATTAAATTCGGGTTCTCTAAAAATTCAGTTTTTTGTGATTTTTTTTCGAAAATGATAAGAGATATCAATTTTCTTCAAATGGGAAAAAGATGCGCCATACCATTTCCAATAAGGTAGTAATAATTAAAATTCAATTTTTGAACATCAACATTTTAGGTATCAGGGGCCATCTCGAGGGAACGAAAAAAGTTACGTGTGGTTTTAGTTTCCGGCGGCTCATATAAAACAATGAAATTGTTTCGATTGCACGTTTGGATGTCGCGGACGTTCAAGGTTACCAGACGTAAACATTGCAGCGTCCTTTGATTTACCGAAACGTCGCGAATCCATTAGTTACTTGTGTGTTGACGTGCTCGCAGCATCTCGCTTTCGCGAATCTAATGGAATAATTTGATATTGTTTTAAGTATCAAATAATCGAGAACAACAAACTTTTGAACGCTTTTTCGCTTTTTGTGAAACTGGTGTTTTAAATTATTTGTCTCAGAGAAGAATAGACAATTACGTGCGAGCACCAGCAAGTGCGCGTAAATTTTTCTTCTTATTTTGACAGACAGTGTATACTTGGTCGACATGTCTGTTTATAATCGGTGCCATTATCGCGATTGTACTAACAGAAAAGAAGATGGACATCGGTTATTTTGTTTTCCAAAAACAACCGATTCGCGGTTTGAAACTTGGATTGTGCATTCAGGTAATGTTTTTAAGTATAGTTAATAGAACAATAATATACCACGAAAAATGACTTTTGTTCAAATGTGCAGTTTTGAGCTGACGAAAGTGACCATTGCTAAGAATCGTTTACACAACTTCTAACGACGGCACGCATGTTTCAGATTTTGTTTTTGTTATTCGGAATTGCTTACCTTTAATGATACGATACTACCAAAAAGTGCTCAAGTTTGAACAAATGTTAGTTCGTGATACACGTATTTTTTTCGACATTTGAATAATTTCTAATAATCGATCGCATTTTCAACATTGTTCGTGTAATGCGGAATTAATTACTATTAGCCCTTTAAAGCCCAAGTATGCTGATTTTTTACGTTGAATTTGATTGTTTACTGCATTTCCAAAAATTTATATTTAGTTCGACACACAATCGTTATCGCTGTTTCGAATGCCGCTGAGAAAATGTAAAAAGAAATCATAAAACCTCACTGCAAAAACAAAAGAAATAAATACAAAATACCGCTTTTCATTGTATTTTTTTTATAAATTCATATTTTTTTATGGGAAGACATTTTTGTATTTTCCAAGGAATAATTTTAAAACTGCCATTTTAGAAAAAACAGTATTTTCTGATCATGATCTTATTTGTTGGATATCGGGATCACTTTTCCGACATATTTCGTAAAGATAAAAAAATGTTTTTTTTTTTTAAATAGTGATTTTATTAATGACATTTAAGGTTACAAAACAAGTAGATTATCAAAGATAATGCTCGCAAAATCCTTATCGATTTGAAAATTAAAACTTAACATTATTGTTTTTATAAATGAGATTTACTTAATTAAAAATCAAGTATGTCATGATAATTAATCTTACTATTCCTTTTAAAAGTAATAGTTTTAAGTTTGAATTTAAAGTCTTTCGAATCAATAAAGATTTCGCGAGCCAATTTCAGTTTGGCGCAGCTAAAATTACCGAAAAATGTCGTTACCACTTCTTTTTTCAAAAGTAGCGAAAAATCTATCTTTTAGGCACGACTTTGTCCTAAATGGAGTTTTTAGTGCGATACGTTCAAATAAATTCTGCAATTTTTATATTTGGCAACCTGTTGTCAGGATCATATATTTTTAGGCAACTTAGTCTTATGGTGTAGGGAAATTTCTGATCTTTACATTGGTGGTCCATTTTTCCATCAAAGTTATCAATGAAAAGAAATCAACAAAAAGCGCAACATGTTTTATATGGCTGATAGGACAAGGGACCACCGAAAATGATGCAACTTGTAATTTTCTTCTTCCTTTTCCAATCTTTTTTCAAATAAGTTTCATCCTTACAACATATGAGTAATTTTGTATGAATTAAATTACCCACAAAAGGTTAGGGACCCTAAGAGTTTTGGAAACATCTTACATTTAAGGTTAATTTTATCCATAAAACATATTAGTGTATAAATTTTGCAGTGGGATAATGGCCTATAAAGGTCCTCTGTATGAAATAAACTAAGATTGTTAAATAACAGATTTTGCATAAGCGCATATTTATTTTGTAAAAACACTATACAGAAATTGTTGAAATTTTGAATGACTGAAAATCAGTAAATACTTATTAAAAATGTCGCACTAATTTCATACATTTCGTAGATATCAATTTCAAACTATATCTCAAATTTGAGTGATAATACTCAGTCTCGTATAAGCACGTATATTTCTCACATATTCAAACTAGTTGTTAATAGTAATAATAATGTATAGAATGTCAAATCAAGTTGTAACTTATGCCAGAATTAAGGGCTAATTTGATGCTCTCGAAATATCCCAATTCCACATTTATTCATTCTCAATTTTGAATGAAAGAGGAAGGCGGTTTGCAGCTTTACATAAAGCTAGCGAGACACTCCAATAAAAATAGGTGGACATAAAAAAAATAAGTATGCCACAATTCAGGGCTAATTGAAGGCAGCGCATCAATATGCATATACAACTGATGACCAAATCAAGATAGTACAAGTCAACAAATCAAGTATAATATCATGTTTACAAAATGTTTTCTAGGTCGTCAATATTAATAACGCATCTGCTATAACATTGCCATTCTCGTCCGACCCTAATTCCTTTCCTTCTCGACAAAATATTTGTTAGAGTAACTAATTACTATATAATCAATTTGAACGTGCGTATAATACTTTCAAGTTAATATATTTCATCTATTTCCTGGTTCATTAGTTTCATTCAACATTTCTTATTTATTCAAGAAAATATTTTGTTAAACTACTAGCTTATTTAACTAGAAGATTTCATTATTGAAATAAGCACGTAGATCAGAACTCAGCAAGTAAACATTTAGTCTACTTTACCAATTGAAGGCCACTTTCTGGGTCTATTTTTTCGAAATTTTCGATTTTCGAAAAACATCATTTTCGTGTACCTTATGTATCTAGAATTAGTGTACAAATAGTTATAAGTCGATTACCGACCGAGAATCAGTCGTACAGTCGCTTATAGGCTAGTACTTATGAGAGCGCACAGAAGATTTGATTTGGTCAAAACCACGTTTTTCGACCTTTCAGACACGATTTTGAGAGAGCCATTTAACCGATCGGGCTGAAATTTTCAGGAATTGTTCCGAACAGGTGTACTTTTAGCTCGTACTAGAATTATAATTTTTCGTTTATATTTAACCCCTTTTTTTAAAGACCATTTTTGGGGTAAAATATTCTGAAATTCGCCATTGTCGTGTTTTATGCTCAAAACGTTCAATAGATAAAATTTATTCTACACCCACAATCGGAAAATTTTTGAGTCGCTTATTTCGAATATAAATGTTGGTTTTTTCAAAACATTACAAAATTACAGTTTCGTGACCATTTCCCATATTTTATTGAGAAATCTGAATCTCACTGACAGCATAAGACGACACTAGACGTTACAAGGCAAACCCATCCAGAGTACATTGCTTTTAAAACTGGTTTTCATCAATTTTTATGAACTTTTGAAATAACTGCGCGATTGTCAATTATTTCAATTTTATAACACGTTTTACTTGAATCATAATTTTTCAAAAAATAACTTGCAATTATACAGGAAACGAGTCTTTGAGGAAGTGGCCTTCAAGTTCAATTCGAAGAGCAGGACTTTGTGAGGAACATTTCTATCCAGAATCTTTTTGGAATACTGACAGGTTAAAGTTGCGACCAAATCAAATCCCTATTTCCTATAAACCTCACACGGAGCATTCACCAGATGGAGCAAATTCGGGAGCAGAACAAGAAGAAATAGGTAATGTTGAAGCACAAACAGATGATACTGTGAATGGAGAATTCTTATCTCAAAATGAAAAAAGTCAAGAATGGACAATAGATTGCCTGGAGAAAACCGGAGAAGAAACTCACAATACGAATGAAATGAAGAAATGGACTGAATCGAGTTCAAAACGTGCAAATGATGCTGACAATAACGAGAGGTTCGATATGCACATTACTTATCCGCGTGCTTCGATAAGTCAGGGTCTTGTGAACATACATGAAGAAAGTGATGATGACTTAGAGTGGTGTGCCATCGAACCACCATTAAATAAACAGTATTCTGGAGATGAAGAGCAGCGGCATCTGAACGAAGACCTTGACCTGTCAGAAGTAAAGAAATTAAAAGCAGAACACGGTAGAATGAAAACGGAATATGCTACAATTAAAAACGAAAATGTAAACTTTAAAAAGGCGTACGATGTAATAATGAAGAAATTTATGCGATTGAAAAAAGTATCCCAAGAAAAGGAAACTAAGAACAAGAAGACGATTGCTTCGTTGAAGAGGAAGAAAGTGTCCGTTCCTGAATTTTTAGATTCACACAACTGCAAAAATCCGACATCTCGTGCAATAGTAACATTACAGTTACGTGATAAAAAAATTTCATTCAATAAAAATGAAAAGGATCTTGCCAAAAGATTTATGTATTATTCCGCGTCATGTTACAGACACCTGAGAAAGGCTGGATTACGATTACCACATGAAGCAACAGTTCGAAAGTGGATTGCTAAATATGACATTAAACCCGGATTTAGTGACTCTATTTTTTCGGCATTAAAAACTAGAGCAGAACAATTGCCAGATGATGATAAACTGTGTGGATTAAAATGGGATGAGTTAAGCATAAAGAGTTCAGAAGAGTATTCCAAGTTTTGCGATGTTATCGAAGGCTTAGTGGATTTAGGACCTTTAGGGCGAAGAAAAGAGATAGCAACGAATGCATTGGTATTATCATTGGACAGTATAAATGCAAAAAATGCATGGAGTCAACCAATTGCATATTTCTTAACAAATAAAAGTACTACTGGGAATGAAATCGCATCTTTAGTAAAGTCCACTTTAACAAAATTGTCAGAGTGTGGGGCTGATGTGAGAATACTTACCTGTGACCAGGCAGGACCGAATCAAAAATGTATGTGGACTGCGTTTGGAACATCCAAAGACCAACCATACTTTATATACGAAGGACGGCGTTATTACTGCTGCTTTGATTTCCCCCACTTAATCAAGAGATTAGTCGGGCAGCTACGGACTCACAGATATTTATATGAGAAGGAAGGTAATATAATTGCTAATTTTGAAGATCTTGTCAAAGCTTGGCAGTACGACAAACAAAGTTCCAGCCAATTACTTAGTCATATAACCGAAATTCACATGGCTCCAAATAACTGGGAAGTTATGAACGTTCAGAGAGCATTTCAGCTTCTCGGGAAAAGGTTTGCAAAAGCAATAATACTTGCTGGAAAAGACCCTAAAAGCGGACTTCAAGAGAGCAAACCGTGCACATGGGAAAGAACTGCTTCATTTATAGAAGAAATGGATAAAGTAATCGATGCTGCTAATTCTTATAAATTAATATTCCATAATCCCCAAAAGCGACCACTCTCATGCAGAAATCCGGAAATTTACAAGACACTAAAAAACTTCGTGAATTGGTCAATTAACTGGACTACGAATGTAAAAACGAAAAACCAAGCTCCATGTTTACAAGGCTTACCGTACTCAATCAATGCAATTCTGCAGATGTATGATGACATAAAAGAAGAGTTCCCAAATTTTGAATTAGCGACTGGTCTTTGTAATCAAGATTCTTTGGAGCACTTATTTTCAAAACTTCGCCAAAGAGGTGGTCATGTTATAAATCCTACCGCAAGAATGATTCGTTTATCATTAAGACATATATTGTCAACAGGCAATATTCAAGGCGGTAAAGGGGCGAATGTGAATATTCAAAATGATGCTCACATGTTATTAAATGAACCGAGTGCCGTTGAAGCACAATTTGTGAAAGAGTGTGAGCAAAGTTCCATGACTATGGATGAAGATATTGTAGATAATATTGACAAGAATGATGAAGAAATCACGAAGATACTAGACGGAATGACGAACGATGTAGATTTTGACGCCACCGACGATGCAGAGAGACAAGAAACGGACGATGCAAGTTCGAGTAAAAAATGCAAACAAGCCGACAACTCCAGTGACTCCTGGAAAAAGTTATCATTTTATGAACAAAATGCAGTATCCTTTTTCGCAGGATACGTTGCTTATAAATGTTTCATAAATTGCGATGAGTGTCGGAATATAACAATGAAAACTCCAATGGAAGATATCGAAGAAAATGAATTATACATTCGATTAAGAGAATATAAAAATTTCGACGAAGATGCTCCAGAAATTACAAAATTGACGAGACCGACACAACTTTTCTCGACAATCATTTATGAACAATTGAAGATTTTCGACGAGATATGGGAAAATTATTGGAGATCGGAAAACTTAATGAAACAATTGACACGCGAGGCTGAAATTCGTTTAAATCTGGCCATCCCATCATGGTTGGATAAAAGTAATTCGTGCTATGACCATCGATTACACGCTCTGGAATTTATGTTTAGAGTTAAACTATTCGCGAAAACGCGACAACGTAACGCACAAAGACAAGCGCAGAAAAGTTCTTTGAAGAAAAAAGGTAGAAAAGTAAATATTGTTATGAATAATTGAATACTGCCAAAGAAATAAAATTAAATCGCCCTTAGAAGTATCAAGTGAACCATATCGGAAAATTTTATGATAATTGGATTAATAGTTTTGAAGCTGTGCAGGTTTTAAGTTGTTACCGCAAGCGCGTTATCGAGAGCGCCGTATACACGTTGGCGGAACTTGGCGAACAAAGGCGGGCCGCGGGCGTCGAGAGTTTTTCCCAAAATCGCAACAATGAAATAAAGTTCGCGGTTCGCGTAACAACTTAAATCCTGTACAGTTCAAAAAGTATTAATCCAATTAATATGAAATTGTCCAGGAAACTTTAATAAACTCTAATGAACAACTTTCTCAGTGGAACTTTGTCGTATAGCTTCAAATTCGCTTGATAAACGAACAGCTTGAACGTATCAAAACACGTTTTCAGTACTTCGCAGGAAAAATTCATAACTTTTTTGATTTTTAAGATTTTGAAAATTTTCTTTTTGTGACGCGAAAACTCTTCCGATCAATTTGATATTTGGTTCTTTGCCAAATTCTTAAAAGTGATTTCACTACCGCGAGTTGAAGTGAAAATATATTGAAATTCCGTATTAAATTAAAATGACGTTTTTGACGTTTATTTAAAAAAGTATAAAATTTAAAAATTTTTGATCAAGGAAAAAAAGATGCGTTTCAAAATTTTCTACAAATACGTCCTTTTACATTTTCAATCAGAGCACCTTTGAAAATTTGACATTTGGACAATATTTTTCCAGCGGAATCCGTGCGTACCCCCTTCTTGCATGTATATGGGCTATGTCCTGATGGCGTCCTGTGGACGTCCTGAGGACGTTTTGAGGACGTCCTGTGGACGCTTTGAGGACGTCCTGTGAGCGTCCTGTGGACGTCTTGTGGGCGCTTGTGGTCGT